>JAUIMM010000422.1:3587500-3667500 GCA_031769625.1 Taudactylus pleione
TTTTTTTTCACCAGCCTCCAGGCTGCTCGCTAAGCTGTGGGTGACCACCCACATCTTTAGCGGGCGGCCTGGCAATGGTCGCGATTGTCGCGACCAACGGGCTTGCCACGAGACCCTTGTGGGAGGGTCTCGTCCACCGCAAGCCCCAGTGAACTTCCTGCTCTAATAGAGCAGGAAGTTCACTACTGACATCACTGGTGATGTCAGTAGGGCCGCCACAAATGGCAGGCGTTCCCTCAGGAACGCCTCTGTTTGTCCAGCCACCCCCCCTGCACGCCTACAAAATGGGGCGAGCTGTCAATCACAATTGACAGCCGCCCCGTCTTGTAGTGAGTCCCACAGCGAGTGAAAATTCACTTGCTATGGGAATCGCACACGCCCAGTGTGCACGCCGCGCGTGCGCACTGCCTGGCCAGAGCGGGTCTGAATCAGGCCCAGTGTGCATTGGCGGCAATGATCTCCATACAGAAACTGACTTTAGAATATAGATAAGATGGATCAGATGTCGTCATCGTCATCATCATCTCCATCAGTGTGTACATCCTCTTCTTCACACAATATTAATTAGTCCCCGCTGGAATCCACCATTACAGGAACCTCTGTATTTTGTTGAGTGAATTGCTGGTAAAGGTCTTCCTCATGGAACTTGTAATTCATTTTAATGAACATAATCTTTTCCACATTTTGGGGAAGTAACCTCCTACGCCGATCCCTGACAAGGTTCCCAGCTGCGCTGAAAACTCTTTTGGAGTACACACTGGAGGGTCGGCAACCTAAATAAAGCAAAGCCAGTTTGTGCAATGGACTCTAAATTGCATCTTTTTCCTGCCAGTAGTGAAACAGACATTCTGACATGCCTATTTACAAAAAATATAAAATCCAAACCGCCTGCGCCCTGTAACTGCAGCCCAGTACAAGCTTTAGGAGCAGCACTCCTCCAAGTACACAGATAAAGAATAATAAGCGTTCCACAGGTGCTGTCACAATATTCAAAATCCACTGCCGTGTTCTTGATGTGATATTTCTCAAGCAAGAAAAAATGGAGAATATAATTAAACTTCAAACCGATATAATGATGTTATATGATAGAATGGTTGTATAGGGACTCACCTATTTCAGGTGCCCTATATTCCTACAAAGGTTTCTTTTTCACTGCTATCACCGGCAAACACACCACTGTATACGATACAAATACTCCCCTTGGATTTAACTCACCTGGGATCAGGTATTGATATTCCCCAAAAGGTTTCTTTATGTCCCTCAGTCCTTCAAACAGAAGCTTTGCACAGTAGGAAACCAAGAGACCTTTATTGAAGAATCTTCTTTCTGGCGTCAGGTGGCCTAGGAAGGGGTGTGTACATCATTAACTTGTAGTCAGCATCCCGTCGGTCAGAATACCAGGATAGATACAGCTGCTAGAAGATCTTCTAGCAGCTGTATCTATCCTGGTATTCTGACCGACGGGATGCTGACTTCAAGTTAATGATGTACATTCCCCTTCCTAGGCCACCGGAAAAAGAAACCTTTGTAGGAATATAGGGCACCTGAAATAGGTGAGTCCCTATACAACCATTCTATCATATAACAGCATTATATCTGTTTGAAGTTTAATTATATTCTCCATTTTTACTTGCTTGAGAAATATCACATCAAGAACACGGCAGTGGATTTTGAATATTGTGACAGCGCTTGTGGAATGCTTATTATTCTTTATTCTGACATGCCTCTTGGATGTTATCCCTAAAATAGTCGTCAACCATCCTCTGAATGGTGACTGTATCAGAAGAAGTAACGGTGTCACGTTTGGTGTCTGAGAGTTACCTGACTCAGGTGATGAACTGGATTCAGTGGAGAGTGGCATGACAGGAATCACAGATGAGGTAGATAGCTCTATTGCAAGACTTATGTGGCAGTGAGAACTGCCTTTGATGATAAATGACAGGAACTTGGAACCAGTAGAAAACTTGGA
This sequence comes from Taudactylus pleione, assembly GCA_031769625.1. NCBI lineage: Eukaryota > Metazoa > Chordata > Amphibia > Anura > Myobatrachidae > Taudactylus > Taudactylus pleione. The sequence continues at coordinate 3,589,470 of JAUIMM010000422.1, forward strand.
GGAACCGGACTGGGACCAGCAGGAAGACTTGCTGAGTTGAACTGGTGAACTGAAGAACTTGGGCTTTGACTCCAGACTGGAGTGACGTGGATTGAACTGAAGAACTTGGGCTTTGACTCTGGACTGGAGTGACGTGGATTGAACTGAAGAACTTGGGCTTTGACTCCGGACTGGAGTGACAAGGATTGAACTGAAGAACTTGGGCTTTGACTCCGGACTGGAGTGACATGGATTGAACTGAAAAACTTGGGCTTTGACTACGGACTGGAGTGACGTGGATTGAACTGAAGGACTTGGGCTTTGACTTCGGACTGGAGTGACAGGAATTGAACAGAATCCGGATTGGGACCGGAACGGGCAGAGTCCGGGCTGGAACTGGAACAGGCTTGGAACTTGACTCTGGACTGGAATAATGTAACAATGGCTGAAGGAAAATCAGGTAATGCTGATAGGAGGGCTAAACAGGGTTTGTGGCAAAGGCTGGAAGTCAGGAGAAGGCTGGATTGGGTAATTGGGAATACGGGTTCAGGAAGGAATGGGTAGGTTTGGAATTTAAGGATCAGGGAGGACTGGGTAAGTAGAGGGAGCAGGAGTTGATCCACAACAGGAAGCAAGGCAGGGTAACACAGTGCAGGTTGCAGGGAGCCAGGGACCAACCAGGAGTAGGGCAGGCAGCGGAGCACAAGACTAAGGTCAGGGGAACTCACTTATAGCTGATGCTGAAACACATGAGTTGCACTGGCCTGGGAACTAGCAGGGTTTTTGGATGCTCCAGATATTGCTGTAAGCAGGACTTGTGGATTTTCCAGGTATTGCTGTAGCAGGATTTCTGGATTGCCAAGTATTGCTGTAAGCAGGACTTCTGGATTTGCCAGGTATTGCTGTAGCAGGATTTCTGGATTACCAGGTGTTGCTGTAAGCAAGACTTCTGGATTAACTGATCTAGGAACTGGCAGGATTTCAGGATGCACCAGGTATAGCTGTTAGCAGGATTATCGAATGAACTGGTCTAGGAACCAGCAGAATTTCAGGATGCACTTGCAGACAGATATAGCATGAACTATACACCATGGGAAGTAACGAGATGTTTAGGCCCAGAATGCTATCAGAGGAGGGTGTTTATACCCTGGGTCTCTCAGGAATTGGTGGATATGGACAGGTGGTCTGGTAGTAGCACTCTGAGTGGTGGAGGCACAACATGCAGAGGGAGTAATCATCACTGCAGTACTGAGAGTCAGAACTACACCTGCGATTCCAATCAAGGCTAGCAGTGTCCACAGACAGAGGAGGGTCCAGGTGAATAATCACTGTGGAAAGGAATGCACACAGAGATGGGCTACAGCCAGCATGATCAGAGCAGATCTCCCAGGCAGATTACACACACAGATCCATAAGACAGTTGGCAGGGGTAAGTCTACAAGCAAAAGGTGAAAACTAGACAGGGTCGTGACAAACGGTAGACATGTCAGCAATTGTAGGCAGTTCTTTCAGATCCAACCAGATGTCATCATCATGTTTTGCTGAATGATCTGCATCAACACCTGCAGTGGGGCTCTTACTAAAATGTAGATTTTTCCTGGCAGCCTCAGAAACTGAAGGAGTAGATGATGCCGTGTCATGTGCCCTTCAGCTGCCAATTTTTTTCACCAACAGCTCTTTGCATCTTTTCTGATTTATGTCCATCGGAAAAAAAGATACAATATATGACTTAAACCTAGGATCAAGTATGGTCGCCAAATAGTAGTAATCTGATTTCAAGAGATTGACAACTCTTGGATCCTGGCGAAGTGAATCAAGGGCTTGATCCACAAGTCCGACATACTTAGCGCAATCGCTCTGTTTCAGCTCCTCCTTCAGTTTCTCCTGCTGTTTTTGCAAAAGTCTGATGATGGGAATGACCTGACTCAAGCTGGCAGTGTTTGAACTAACTTCACATGTGGCAAGTTCAAAGGGTTTGAGAACCTTGCACAACACGGAAATTATTCTCCACTGTGCTTTAGTAAAGTGCATTCCCGCTCCACCGCCTATGTCATAGGCCATTGTGTAGCCCTGGATGGCCTTTTGCTGCTCCTCCATCCGCTGAAGCATATAGAGAGTAGATTTCCACCTAGTTACTACCTCTTGCTTCAGCAGTTGGCAGGGCAAATTCAACAGTACTTGCTGGTGCTGCAATCTTCAACATGCAGTCGCTGAATGTCGAAAATGTCCTGAAATTTTTTGGGCCACCAAGAGCATATCCTGTACACCTCTATTATTTAAAAAAAATGTTGCACCACCAAATTAATTGTGTGAGCAAAACATGGGACATGCTGGGATTCGCCCAGATGTAATGCTCTCACAATATTGGTGGCATTGTCAGAAATGACAAATTCCGAGGAGAGTGCAAGCGGGGTAAGCCATTTTGCAATGATATTATTGAGTTTTCTTAAGAGGTTTTCTGCGGTATGCCTCTTAGTGAAACTGGTGATGCACAGAGTAGCCTGCCTCTGAATGAGCTGACATTTGTTAGATGCTGCTGCTGTTTGCACTGTTGTAGGCAATACACCTATCCAGTGGGCTGTCACAGTCATGTAATCCTTAGTCTGCCCTGTCCCGGCTTGACCACATATCAGTGGTCAAGTGGACAGTGGGTACAACGGCATTTCGGAGAACATTAATAAGGTTTTTTTTAATGTCCTTGTACAGACTGGGAATTGCTGTTCTAGTGAAGTGGAATCTAGAAGGGACCTGGTAGTGGGGACAAAGGACCTCAATTAACTGTCTAAAACCCACTGCATTAATGGCGGATACTGGACGCACATCTAATACCAGCATAGCTGTTATGGCGTCAGTAATCCGCTATGCAACTAGGTGACTGCTGCCATACTTGCTCCCCCTTGAAAAGGATTGTTTGACAGTCAATTGTTTTGTTAAAGTACTACAATTAGTCTTCCTCCTGGTCCCCTTCTGGGATGAAGATCAACTCATATCAGCAGCAGCATTCTTACTTTGCAAACGGTACAGATGGCTTGACAGTTGTTTTCTGGATTTGGGTGGAAATAATTCCACACATGAGAGGTGGATTTTTTTGTATTTTGCCCCGGCATGACAATTGGCTTTTTCATACCATGGGAAACAACTGTTGCCTGATTTGCACAAATGACATCCTCCTCGACATCAACATCCTCATCAGCAACATCCTCATCATCCTTATTAATGACAGTGCCAATTACTACAGGAATATCATCCTCATCCTCCTGGTGCAATTCCACAGAAGCATCCTCGATTTGTACATCAGCAATATGTTGACTGCCCTTCCCCACATTTACAGAGGGCACACAAATGTTGTAAGGAGGATCCTCTTTAAGTACACTATTTGAAAGGTCAGGCTCACACATGGCAATCTCGGACACACTTGCACTCTCCTCGAGGATTTGTGATTTTTCGGAGCACACAGTTAGTTCCTGTGTCTTACTCATCTTAACAATCTAAATTTTTTTTATACGTCTACTACAAGCAAAAGGGTTTAAATCATCACAACTAGAACCACCAGTTTTAAATAAAGGCCAAGGCCATATACTTTCCTTGCCACTTCGTGTAGTGAATGGCATATTGCCAAATTTTTGTTTCTCTAAAGCTAACTTAGCTTTAGATTTTTTTCTTTAACAGGGTAAAGATTGAGTTTACATGGCCTGACTTAAGCCCTGGGGCATCGGCATTCATAGATGATGTTGACAGCCTTGTATTGTCATCATGACTGCTGCCGGCAGCTACAAGAGTGGTATGTGGATCCTGCTCTCCTGTCATGTGACTGTCCTCCATACTCACTGCGGTCTTACAGCAGTGTCACCAAGCAATTATAGCGCAGCTAAGTTGCGGCTAACGCACACAACCACACAAATAAAACACTATTTTTAAAATTGGGGAAGAGCACCCCTGAACAAGGCAGCAGCCTCTAGATTAACGACACAGGCAGCATGCTTGGCACAGCTAAGTTGTTGATAAGTGTGGCTAACGCGCACATACACACAGAAAAAAAACACTTTGATTTTGTTTTTTCTACGCTGGGGGGGAGAGCACCCTTGATAAACGACACAGGCAGCACGCCTGCGCAGCTACGTTGCTGATAAATGTGGCTAACGTGAACACACAATCAGAAAAAAACAACACTTTTATTATTTATTTTTTTGCACTTGGGGTGGGAGCTCCCCAGAATGAAGCAGCAGCCCCTTGATTAATGAAACACAGGCAGCACCCTTGGCGCAGCTACGTTCTTGATAAGTGCGGCTAACATGCGCACACGCAAATATATATATTTTTTGCACCCCAGAACGAGGCAGCAGCCCCTTGATTAATGACACAGGCAGCACGCTTGGCGCAGCTATGTTGTTGATTAGTGCGGCTAATGCGCACACACACACAGAAAAAAAAAACCTTTTTTAGTTTTATTTTTTTCACACTGGGGGTGAGGAGCACCCCTGATGGGACAGAGCACCCCCTGGACAACACAGCAGCACCTTTTTATGGACTGCAGTGACACAGGAGCCACTGAAGCCCCCCTTTTCTTTTATCTGCAGCACAGCTCCTATAGGCAGCAACACAGCCCTTATGGACAACAGCTGAGAACAGCCCAGCCAGCCCCTATGGACAACAACAGCCAGCCCCTATGCACAGCAACAGCACAGCTGCTATGGACAACAACAGCTCAGCCCCTCCCAACCTTCCTCTTCACTCTCCACAGCTGGAATGAAAATGGTGGCGAGCTTTATAGGATCCAAAACCCCGCGAGAATCCGACAGCGGGAGGATGACGTTTTGGGAACCGGGTCTTGCGGAAAAACCCGAACCGGACTCGGTTCTCGCCCCGGATCCCGAAGTTCGGGTGGGTCCGGTTCTCAGGGAAACGGACCCGCTCATCTCTACATCCTGGTTACCCTCAGATTTAAATATTTCCACCAGGGGAGGCCTCTGGAATGCGTTGTCAGTGCTGCTTCAGTCACCAAATGCCGCTGCTATCCTCTCTGCTGCTGCATGGCCTTAGTAAGTACTGTACTGGCAGACCTCGCAGTGCCACTGAGGATGGGCGGAGCACACCACGCTCTCACCCTAATCCCATGACCGTATTAAATATGCCGAAGAAGAGACAAGTGATTACGGACCAGGGATTCACCTGGACCACCCCAGCACACCGTAGTTTCACCTATGGCTTTCTGCCAGCCATGGCGATTGCAGTGACTACGCGGACTCATCACAGAGTGATTGACCGGAAGTGCCATTTGAACGCCTTTACAGGGGAGTGCATAAATTAGCCACTGTAATCCAGCACACAGCCTGAGCACTCATAGCGTGCCATGAAGTTAGCAATTTCTGAGTAAGGTCAGGGCTTGTGCAAGTGTGCGTGAGGCTGTGATTGTACTTGATTGTGCCGATGGTTTTGCAGTCTTGCTAAACATTACGGATGTGTGTGTAAGGTAAAGTGGGCGTCCTTATGTTGTGCTGCGGCGGCATAGCAATCGCAATGGATTTGCATACTATCGCAGTTAGACTGTGTGCGTAATCGGTTCTGCAACCACAGTTGCGATCGGTAGTGAATCAGGCCCTGAGTCTGAATATGTACAATGGCGTGAAAAAAGCTGCGGACGCTGCTTTGTAGCACTTTGTATACAGATTCAGGCACAGTCGCACACCGATATACAAGTGTTGCATATTACAGTACATTAATCAGTGCAGTCTTGTGAAGGGGTTGTCACATCGCGTTGCGACTAAGATGCACATGTAATATAGTTACAGCACATCTGTACCCATAGCACTGCATTATTATTGTATCATTAAGTTTATGGACTACCAATCACTGCAAATGCAGGCTAATGCATATTTTGCTCTCAACCAAAGTGTAAGAAAGAAAGAAGTTAAATCTTCAGAAAAATATAATGAAATAACTAGAATTCCGGTGGAGATGTTATCTAAAATGTTACAGTATCTAATAGTTTTTCCTGTATTTGTCAGCCGAGTCTATTTCATCCACTTCTTCTACACATTTCACAGAACCAGTTTTCTTAACCTGGGAATCCTGCCCATCAAGCAATTTATGACCCACCTATTGGGGGGTTTCTAATCTAAAACTAAACTGGCCAATGGATCCCTATCCTGGAAACTTTTCTGAAATGTAGCCCATAGACTACAATGGATAATGCCATCTGAAGGTGGGATTAGCTGCCAGGGCCAAGCTTTGCACTCCGGAGCTTGGTAAATTTGTCATTTTAGCAGCCCCCAAATAAGTCTATGGAGGCTGCTTTTGCAGAGATCTCCAATATCTGCTGCGTTACAGCATACACATATTAAAGAGATCCTTAGTATTTGCAGATAGCCCCTGAAAATGGGCGTTACAGACCCCAGCAAAGGAATAGCATGTTATGGAAACATGCATTACATGAGAAATGACTTTGTTTATATCAACATCTGCTGAATGGAAGTTGGTATGTTGATTCTTCATGGTAGACCTAGGGTGCATACACACCAGGACGAAATCATTTATATCGCCTAGTGTGTATGCACAATTGTGCGCTCCCGCTGATCGCATGTGTTATCGTGTGATTGGCTGTGCTGCACAGTCAATCACACAATATCACATGCGGTGCAATACATGTTAATGAAGGTCGGAACAAGTAATTGTTCCGGCAATCATTAAATTGTGTAGTGTGTACTGGCAATCATGCGATGCCCAGGGGGAAGGCAAATTGCCCTGAACATCAGCACGATTGCCGGTAGTTTAGGTGTGTACCCAGCCTAAGTAATGCGCTGTACATACTGAAAGCAAACAGAAATGTTTGTTGAATCCCCACTCCCATTGAGCTAGGTTGGTTCCCACTAAAACAGGAGGGCAGTGGCCACAGGAGCCCCATGCTATAATGAAAACCACTCCTAACAGGGCAAGTAGCAGTGGAGGGCTCTCATATCTTAGTGGAAACCAGAAATAGACTGGTCAGTGCAGGCTTGGAATGTCTATTGGGGGAAAAGACACACATTAATTTGGCATCGTTCTCTGGCTGAGGCTTTTAAAAATAAGTCCCTTGGGCTGTGGGGACAGGGTTTGGGAGGAATAATAGGAACCCTGGAGTGGCTATATAGGTGGTCACAGTATAATATAAGGGGCCCTTAAAACCTCAATCTATATACAAGTATACAGTAAAAAAAATAAAATAAATAGTACATAGACACAATCATTAAATCAACTTTTATAGAAATAAAAACTCCCCACATCTTTCCTCACCAATGTATAAATATTTTTTTATTTTTTTTTTATATATAATCCATTGGGATCCTCTAGAAATCTTAATTTTAAACCCCATGGAAAATTTTATTTATTTGCATTTATCCTGCATTTATCTTCTTGTAATCCAATTAGATCTTATTTTTGTATTGTAAATGAAAATATTATTAAGGCCCTCATTCAGACCCTCTCGCAAGCGGGCGCACGTACGTTAGGCGTACGTACAAAAATATTTAAATTCAATGGCTCGCTCGTATTTTCGTTCGCATCTAAAATTCCTCCCTAAACTCAGGCGACCCCTCCTCTAACTAACGAGCGTGCGAAATAGCGAGCGTACATCCCCGAAATGGCTTGAAGGGAACGCACGCACAAGTGAAACCGGAAGTGGCCTTGTCAGATGTCGATTACCTGCTCCTTTATTCTGCCTACCTCCCTCAATCGTATCATGCCAATCAATGTATCAATTAGCTTAATTGTTTTTTTTTTTTCAACACAATGCAAGAAACTTTACTCTTGTCCATGTTTGTGTTTACCCGCAGAATACGTACGGATGGAACATTCGCTTTTATTGTTCAAAAAACATGTGAACCACAATTAAACAATTGTTCTATTGCTGTGGATCCCCGCATATTTTCCGGGGTTCATTTCTTTATTTAAATTTGCAAACGCATGTCACTGCATCAAGCCTATCATAACTCTCCAGAGATTTCTGGCCCTGTTGAACACATGACTCATACACTAACCAATAAAATTGCTCCTGTTAATTTCCAAAATACATTAGCCAATCAGAAATTTTGGCCACACTTTATCAAAAATGTTTTGTATGAAAAACTCCATTGCCATCATGAGAGCCTCCGCATTCACCAGGCGCGAGCTGCTGGTGCTTACGGAGGTGATGGATAGGCGGATCACCAGCCAGCCTCCACCCATCACCAACCGGCAGAAGCGCTCCGCGTATGCGGAGGCACGGTCCCGCCTGCGGTCGATGGGTTCACGCCGCAACATCGGGCAGCTTGAGCGCAGGTGGTCAGACCTGCAACGGCGAACGCCCCGCTTGCTGGCATGCTTTCGCATGCAGATCGTTGAAAGTAAGTGTTATGTATTGTGGTTTTCATGTTTGTGTTTGTGGGGCAAACTGCGTGTGCATGTTTTCCTGTCTGTCCTATTAATTATTTGTCCTCATATCTGCGTGTGCATGTTTTCCTGTCTGTCCTATTAATTATTTGTCCTCATATCTGCGTGTGCATGTTTTCCTGTCTGTCCTATTAATTATTTGTCCTCATATCTGCGTGTGCATGTTTTCCTGTCTGTCCTATTAATTATTTGTCCTCATATCTGCGTGTGCATGTTTTCCTGTCTGTCCTATTAATTATTTGTCCTCATATCAGCGTGTGCTTGTTTTCCCTCTATTTCTGTTTTTTTCATTCTACTCCTTTTTGCATGTTTTTAATTTGGGCCCCGGATTTGCCCAGAAACTAACCTCAATTTGTTTGACATATTTTAGGAGGACAGCCAAGACTACGCCGTCACCATCCGGCCAGACGGCGTTCCCGGCCACTATCCCCAACCCCCAGCCAACACTCCACCCCAAATATTTCCCCTATACCCCACTCCTCCCCAGCCTTCCCAGACCCTCTCCCGGAACTGTCGGGCCTCCTTCCCCTCCGTCCCACTTCCCCCTCTCCTCCACCCACCCCTCTTCCAATTACCCCCTCCCCGGAGTCCATCATTACCCCTCCCCATTCTTTGGGGAATGAAGGCTCCTCCGAGGAGGAACATGGAGGGACTTCCGGAGCTCCCGTTTTGGCTCCCGGTATGTTTTTATTTCTCATTTTTTTTAACCACAAACTGTTTGTATGTAATCATGTGTCGTGCCTTTATTCGTGCTTGTTTGGTTTACTTTTGGTGATTTCAACATACACATATCACACCTGTGTGAATTTGTACATAGGCCTTGTATTTTTGCCAGCACCCCCTTTTTTTTTTTTTTTTTTTTTTTTCGGTTTAGGAGTGATTTCGTTGTGTTTTTGTTTTTTTAATGTGGATTCCCTATTGTTTTATTAATCCACACACTTTTCTCACCCACAGAGGAACAGAGGCGTCGTCAAGAGGTGGAGGATTGTGTTGGCCAGATGCGCCAACATGTAATTGGCCTTCTTGTGGCCCTTGACCGGCTGTCTGGCATCCTTCGCCAGTAGTTTTTTTTTTTTTTTTTCGTTTTGTAAATAAATTTTGTAGTTCTAATATACGTTCTGGCTCATTCTTTTTTTCTAAAACACAAATAGTTTTCCCTGACATAAGTAGACTGTTCCTGCACGGATTTCCATTTTTTAAAAGTTAGATTGTATTTTGTATTTGTATGTTAAACAGCCACAAGAAACACATAACAGTAACAATGTCATTTCCCTTTTTGGGTGTAGTGTCAATTAGATATTTCGCCATTTTACAGGTTCCTAGTTGGTGTGCAAGCTGCTTAGGCCAATCTTCAAAATCCAAAGGTTTGGACAGGCTTCCTTTTGGTGTAGGTTGGGAACCTGCAAACATATTTCAGTTTACATCAACTGGTGTCAGTACTGGATTACCCCTTAGTCAATTGTAAGGTGTGTTAACCTGGTTCCACTTGCTGTTAACGTCCAAAAAAAGGAAGACCATTTCACTCTCCAAACATTTATTCACAACATAAATGAGAAATCAAAGTGGTCAGTCCCAAAACAAAAAAACAGTGATAATCTCAAATACAACACATACAAATAAAATATTTAATTAAAAAAAACAATCAAGAACTGGTTGACGAAGGACCATGCCAACATGATTCCACAAACATGGCGTTGCGATATGGGTTCCAGAATATATGGCCAAAATCACCAGATCCAGGTTTGGTAAGGGTAGCAGGAAGTAGTGAGCGTTGGAGTGGCAAAGATTATGTGAACAAACAGAAGATGGTGAAAAAATATAAATAAATTAGATGTTCGCAAACAAACACAAACACATTAGGTATAAACACTGTAGTTTGGGTCAAACTTACCTAAAAAATCTGGCCACCACATCATCGCGTATGGCCCCCCCCACATACTGACCTCCGACCAACCTCGGGGGGGGCCATCCTCAGGTAAGGCATCCTCTGGCTGCATTGGGACACCACTCCTTATGGCGATGTTGTGAAATATCCCACACAGGACCACAATTTTCGACACCATATCCGGCAAATACATGAGCTCGCCACCAGAGCGGTGGAGGCATCTGAATCGGCCTTTTAAAAGGCCGATACAGCGCTCCACCACTTGCCTGGTGGCTGTAAGTGCGGAATTATACTCACTTTGTGGGCCTGGTGTGGGAGCCAAATAAGGAGTGAGCAGCCAGGACATGCAAGGGTATCCACTGTCTCCTGTGAAAAATAAGAGACAACATCAGGAACACTGTGTATCAAGCTTAACATTGTTATGTACTAAAGGTCTCCACTTACCCAGAAGCCACGCATCACCAGCTTGTAGGTTGGTTAATTTCTGCCATATCCCTGATTGCCGGATGACGAAGGAGTCATGTGCACTTCCTGGTAACTTAGCATTCAGGGACAGGATCTGGAGGGAGGCATCACATACCACCATTACATTCAGGGAGTGATAGTGTTTCCTGTTTCGAAATATTGCCTCCAGCCGTGCTGGAGGCTGAAGTGGTATGTGAGTACCATCCACAACCCCTATGATGTGTGGGAAGCCAGCTATTTGGTAAAAATTGGCCTTGGCCACACTAAGGGCACTCATATCCAAAGGCATTTGAATAAAATGATGGAGGTGCTTGAAAAGTGCCTCCATCACTGCCCTCAGGATCCGGGAAAAGGAGGATTGGGAGATGCCCACCACTATTCCCACCGTTGTTTGAAACGATCCTGAGGCACAGAAATGTAACACCGCCATAAATTGCGTCAGTGGTGGTATTGCTGTTGGACTGTCAATTTGCCGCTCAAGATCACTTTCTATTAATGAGAGAGTGTCTATGATGATTTTGGGAGGTAGACGGTAGCGTCTTAAAACCTCATCATCGGGCATTCCAAAAAGGGTGACACGTGTTCGAAATATCTGGGGCCTTGCATGCCTACGATGCCTACGCCTGGGATGAGATTGAGGTTGGTCGGCTTCCGGGAGCATGGCCAGAACAATCCTCCCCAGATCAACCTGAAATTCCAAAATTTAAAAGTAAGGCTTTTGACCCACCCCCAAACTATATTAAAACAACTTAGCTTGATGATACCATCCATTGCTGCTTACATGCCGGGGTATTGTCATGATACGTCCAAACTGAAAATAAACAACAAAATTACTTGACACATTTCACTCTGTGCATTTTTGTGGATACATTTTGTGCTAGACCAAAGTTCAAATATGCCAAACACCCATTTAGCAAAACCGCAAAGCGACATTTAACACAGTACATCAAAACGGGTCGAAATGTTGGCTCAAAAAGCGAAAGCTAAACCATCAAAAAGTTAGAATGATTATTAAGCTGTTAAAAATGCGCTAATTAGTTCGCTAATACAAGTCACAAGAGTAACTACTAAAAATGCGCAAATTAGTTCGCTAATACAAGTCACAAGAGTAACTACTAAAAATGCGCTAATTAGTTCGCTAATACAAGATAAAAAATGGACTTACCAAGAGCAAATATCTAAGATGCAAAATCAAAAGGTCTTTGGGGTCGAAAATAAACAAAATCTAAAATAGAATAAATTAGGTATCCAAAAATTACAAAATATACAAAACACAATGAAACAACAATTGAACAAAAGTTAGACTTCACAAAACTTACCAAATCAACAAACGAGGTCCCAAAAATATAAACCAACAAAGATAACGGGAAAAAAAACGCAAATCTAAACAACAAACGATTCTCCAACCTCCAACTCCTTTCTACACAATCAATAAACTCCAGCCAAGATAACCTCCAACAATCCAAAAACGCCACCTCGACTTGAGACACACCAAGCCATAAATAGTGTTTCGTTTCCCGCACAAATTAAGGAGGGATCATAGGGCCGCACAATCAATGATGCGGCCGCAAAATAAGGACGCATGTATAAATACGTCACGAAAACACATTCAAATTCTGGTGTATTTCTTGTTTGGACCGCAGACATGGCGACAGACCAGGGAAAAAATGCCCAAGAGTCAGGCGGTAAGTCTTTCATGCATTTTCTATCAACGATTAATTTGAAACATAAGATGAGGCAAGTTGTGATTTTGTGAATTCTGTAAATTTACACAAATAGGTGAGGAGGATGACATGGAAGAGGCTGCTGGGCCCAGTATTCCGGCCAAAGCGGCCAAAAAAAAAAGGCAGCCACATTTCACAAGAAAGGAGATGGAGGTTTTGATCCAGAAGTGTGTGGACATCCTGCCACAGGCAGACAGGAATATGAGTCTAAGCCAGAAGTGGAGAATGTGGGAAGAGGTAGCCGTTGCTGTCAATACGGTGGGTGATTATGTCCGTCTAGCCCGGGATGTCAAACGGCGGTAAGTAAACCCTTGCCCCCCCTAAAAACAAACACCATTTTAAACCAAAGGATAATGGCTTCCATTTTTCCCCACAGATGGGGCGACTTCAAATATCGCCTAAAGCAAAAACTCGCGGACAGGGCTAGGCATGCAAGGGGGACAGGTGGGGGTCCCACCCCTGTGTCATTGGAGTTGACGGATTTAGAAGAGCTGGCACAGGGGTGTGTGCAGCCTGTGGAGGTGTTTGGCGTGTCCAACATGGATACGGACATGCCAGACTTTGCGGCTCCTCATGTTGGCCCAGGTAAGTATTGTGATGTCACCAACTCTGAAATGCTATTGTGCCAATATGTAGATTCTAATGTGAGTCTTTTCTCATTTTTCCAACAGAGACACAGGCGGATGAGTCTGCTCCAGAGGGAAGCCTTGGCCGCAGAATTTCTGCTGGCTCTGCAGGGGAGGAACCAGTACATCCGGCTGAGGACCCTGCAGAAGCCAGTCCAGGGCGTGCCCCCTCGCAGGCAGTGGGCCTCCTCACAGAACTCAATTTCAAATCGGATTTCCATACGGAGATTCTGCAGAGGATGGACGCCAGTCTGCTACGGGTGGCTGAGGCCCTGGAGCAAAATGCTGCGGCCAACGTGACCATTGGTCAGGCCCTGGCGGAAAATACCAGGGCCAACATCCGCATCGCCGATGCCCTGGAGCAGCTCGTTCGCCAGCACATGGTGGAGCCGACCTCCCTTCCTGCCGGAACATCAGGATCCTCCACCTCTGGCACAACATCAGCCAATCCTCCAAATGTGCCTAGCCCTGTGCCTAGTCCAGAGGCCACAACATCTGCCTCTGGACAGGCCAGCCCGATGGCATCCCGGACCCGGTCTGGCGCCCACCCTCCCCCTTCCAAACGGGCGAAAAAACGGTGACAGCAATGGCGACTTTTCCCACACTCCTTCTGTGCTTGGCTCATATTCCTTTCTGGTCAAAACTTCCCTCTCCTTTCTTGTGAAATGTTTTTAAGTTATTTTTGTACGTTTATGTTATCAGTTATTGATTATTTATTTTTGAAAAAAAGTATCTTTGGCAGAAAAACTAAAAAAAAATATTATGCCAATTGGTTTGTGTTTAAACAATAAATTTAAGAAAAAAATCTGACATTGTATTGTGACATTATTGGACAAATGGGTTACATTTAATCCTGGCCCTAAAGGCAAAAAAGGACACCAAAAACCATTTCATTTGTATAAAAAAAAGGCCTCTTGAAGGAACGTTTAAAAAAACACATAACGATGCAAATTGCACATTAAAAAAAAAAAGGGGAGCTAATTAAAACATGATGACATTATTGTCACAACAGGCCATAAACAACAAATTGAGGCCAAAAAAACCCCCAAAAAATGTACGCCAATTGATTGTGTAATCCTGACATTAGCAGGTATGATTTCCACCTGCGTACGGTTTTGTGCTATCCCAATAAACTGCTTTCCAAACACATACCAAGCCGGTTTTCAATACAACACTAATTGCTTTTGTGACCACTCGCGATTAATCGCTGCAACATCGTGGAGTCCCGGGACGGAGGAGAAGGCCATCGCCAATGTGGTCGAGTAATCCAGACCCAAAACTGTGCGAGCATTTTGAAGGGAAAGAGGATGTTCCAGTGACGTATGTGACGGTCCGAACACATTTGACGTTCGCATCTGCTAATGTATGTACGCCCCAAAAACGCCTCGCCACGCCTGCGTTTTTCCATCTCCACCCCCGTCAACACCCAAAAACGCCCTGTTCTGTCAATCACATTTGACATGTCACTTCCTGTACGCTATTTTAGGAACGACAGATAAAAAGCTTGCAATCTGCCGTACGCACATGCGCAGTGTAACACCGACGCATGCGTGGTTAGTCAACATCGGAACGCAACGAGCGTACTGCTGTTTGCGAGTGGCTCTGAATGAGGGCCTAAGTTGTAAACCAGAGGAAATGTTTTTGATTTATCTTCTATAATAGCAATAAATGAGAAATTGTATTAATATACAATCGAAGCAAGATCACATATTTATCTATATTCAACAGAAAATTTTTAATTAAATTAAATTTCTATTTTTTATTTTTTAACCCTTTGGAAGTCTTTTTAAATTGGAATCCTCAAGAAATAATAATAATAATAATAATAATAATAATAATAATAATAAAAAACAACACAATAGACAATGCAATAGAATGTCTGTTAACTGAACTGACCAGGGATTCGTTTAGCAGGTTAGCCAACCATGAACAGTTTTACATGCTTGTCTTGATGTTATTGGCTGGTTGTGAGGGGAGCTCACTCCTTTTACCACACTTGCATAGAGATTAATTGAGTCTCTATAAACATGTGGAATAGAGAGCAAATGGACACAAATAACAATGCTTTGGCGCTCCATTATTGTGAATTGCCAGTTAATTTCAACTCCCTGTTAATTTTATGGCATTTCTACATGTAGTGCACAGATTAATGGGACATTGAGAGGAATGAATAATATACAACACAACGCAAGTGAATATGTACACAGTGCCTTCCCATAGAGATGAAAGGACTTTTTCAAGAGTGATATCATGCTGTAAAAGAACTGAAGTAGATTAAACGAAATCGGTTTGATATATCGCCAGGCATTAGCCCGGCGGATGTCATACCAACGCTGGAAAGCAGACAGTGACGATCCCGATGGAGGTGACTGCCACACTATCACTAACCTTTCTCCTTCATCCACTAGGGGACACTGGAGTCTCAGTACAGTGGGGTATAGATATGGGATAACCGGGAGCTGGCACTTACATAAATTTGAATAGTAGCTAGCTCCTCTCCCTCTACACCCCCCTACAGGTCAGTCTTAATTTTGTGCCAAGGGAGCTAGTCACATGCAAGAGCTCTCTGCTAAAAAATCAATAGATCCTCGATCAGCATGAGGATCAGACAGGCAGCTCACTGCCCCTGCCTGTCTGCTTCATTGGAGATGCTGAGAGACCTCACCGCCACTGCTTGCAGCGTGCGCTGGGATCTTCAGCTACAGAGACTACTGTCTCTGGGGCTAGCCAGATGCGCTGTGTGCGGCGTTCGTCGCGCTCCCCCATTAGCAAGCCCACCGCCGGCAGCATTTGGCAACGCAAGGCTAGTGATTCCTGGTACTCTGAGTAGCAGGGTGACCAGGAGGAAATGACAGGAGGGCATTTAAAGTACTAACCAGCAGCGCTGAAAGGTGCCAGAATGAAGGGTGTGCAGCCTAACACGCAGTTTTGCTCCTGCCTCAGTGCTTCCAGAAGGAGGCTGATGGCCATTTTACAAACACAGGCTGCTGACACACGCAAAGAAAGAGACCTGTCTGCCCAGATTGTGCCTGCACAGTGGGGATAGACTTGTGAAGACCAGGTTGGACTGTTTTTACACAGTGATTACAGCATTATATTGTGTTAATAGTGCTGGTCTCTGAAGCAGCGCTGTTTGGGTGGGGTTGATAGCATAATCTCCCGCTATGCCCTTATCTCTTCTTCAAACAGTCTCTCTGTGTGTGTTTGTCTGTATCACTACTTTTCTCTGTGTGTCTGTGTACAGTGAAGTGGTAGAATGACATCTAAGGGATCTAAGGTTGCACAAAAAACTTTCTCCTGTAAGAATTGTGCAGAGAAGTTTACACAGGGACTATCATCAAGTTCCCTGTTGTGTGAGAAGTGTGTTTCAGTGACACAGACTGCAGCATCCTCACAAAATTCATGGACTGATCAAATTACATCAGTCATGTCTCAAATGTCTGCAGAGCTAGAAGCTTCTCGCAGGGAGAGAGACGTTGAAAGATCTCAGAGGTCTGCCTTCTCTGAACCAGACTGAGTGCAGTCTTTAGCCAGGTCTGTGGAAGGGCTCACAAGGGTTATGTCAGCCCAGGTTCCTTCCATGGCATCGTCATCTAGTGTCTCTGCCAGGAGACTAATACTGAATCCTCTTATGTTGGATGATCCGGAAGAGGACGACATGGGGATAGGGGAGGTACAGAACCATATAGAGGAACAGGTGCCAGAGGAGGTGGAGCCTGTATATCAGGGGGTAGAGGCGCTGATTGCAGTGATACGCCAGGTGTTACATCTTGATGACAGGGATCCTGTAGAGGTTAGGCCATCTATCTTTAATAAAAAGCAATGACTGGCAGCCTCCTTTCCAGTGTCTGAGGAATTGGACAAGATCATTACCTCAGCATGGAAACCCTGATAAAAAGTTTCAGATTTCAAGAAAGCTTTTATCATACTATCCCTTTCCTGCAGAAAGCAGGCATTTATGCGAAACACCTCCTTCAGTGGACCCTTCAGTGTCATATCTGTCAAAAAAGACAGTGCTCCCTGTTCCAGGTGCAGTGTCTTTAAAGGAGCCTTCTGACAGGAAGTTAGAAACTACCTTGAAGTCAATGTACATGGTAGCAGGGGTGTCTCTTTGACCTGCATTAGTCAGCTGTTGGGTCAACAAGGCAGTGGAAGCATGGGCTACTCAGCTCGCTGAGGGCCTTAAGACAGGGGCTCTGGCAGAGGATCTGGTTCCTCTAGCGGAACAAATTGCAGTCTGCTGCTTTTCTTGGAGAGGCTTCTAAGGATATTTGTAGTCTTTCCTCTAGATCCTCGGCCTTGCCTGTCTCAGCCCACAGAGCCCTGTGGCTGCGACAATGGCAGGCAGATGCGGAATCCAAGAGAGCCGTGGGAAAACTTCCATTCACAGGAGAAGCACTGTTTGGAATGAAACTGGATAAGTGGATATCTCAAGCCACAGGTGGTAAGTCCACTTATCTCCCATCTGCTGCTCCCCCCTCAGGAAGCCCTTTACCCGACCATCTTTTTGGTCCTTTCGTATTCTAGGGAGATTCAGGGGCCGTGGCAGAGGTGCTCCCGCTATTTTCTGTGGTTCCAGAGGCAGGGGTAGAGCCACTGCATCCTCCTCCCAGCAGGATAAGGCTTCAGTTAAGCCTCCAGCATGACATGCTACCATCTCTCCTGGGGGACCCCAGGGTGGGAGCTCGCCTTTGCAATTTCAAAGAAGTTTGGATCAAGTCTTGCCAGGACGCGTGAGTCCGGGACATAATTATTCAGGGGTTGAAGCTGGATTTACAGATCCAACCTCCTCCTTGTTTTTTCACAACCAGTTTGCCGGCATCTGCGGACAAACTGGTTGTTATACAGGAGGCAATAGAAAAGCTACTGTCTTCCCGAGTAATAGTGCATGTCCTTATCCACCAGCAGGGTCAAGGCCTTTATTCCAGCTTGTTTGTGGTTCCCAAGCCGGATGGCTCGGTGAGACCCATTCTGAATTTGAAACATCTCAAGCCTTATTTGCGGACTTTCAAGTTCAAGATGGAGTCCCTGCAATCTGTCATTGCAGGGCTAGAGAGGGCCAAGTTTCTCATATCCTTAGACATAAAGGATGCTTATCTCCACATACCCATTTGGCCTCCTCATCAGGCATTCCTTCGGTTCGCAGTGCAGGCCTCTCATTTTCAATTCCAGACCTTACCTTTTGGTCTTTCATCAGCACCAAAAGTGTTCACGAAGGTCATGGCAGTAATGATGGCCCTTCTTTGAATACAAGGGGTTACTATCGTCCCTTACTTGGATGACCTACTCCTCAAGGCTCCGTCAGTCTCTCAATTACTGCAGGACATCCGGGTAGTACAGAGTCTGCTGTTGCAACACGGATGGATCCTGAATTACCAAAAATGTCATCTGCAGCCTACACAGCGCCTGCCTTTCCTAGGGATGATTTTGGACACAGTAGAGCAGAAGGTATTTCTTCCGCAGGAAAAAGTCACCTCCATCCAACACATGGTGCGATTGATACTGCATCATCGCAAGGTGTCAGTGCACCTGTGTATTCGCCTTCTGGGAAAGATGGTTGCGTCTTTCGAGTCATCCAATACGGGAGGTTCCATGCCCATCCATTCCAACTGGATCTCCTCTCTCAGTGGTCAGGGTTCCATCTCTTCCTTCACCAGTGAGTTCAACTGTCACCCAGGACTCGGACATCTCTCCTTTTGGTGGCTGAATTCCTCTCACCTATTGGCAGTCAAGAGGTTTGCATTGTGGGAATGGATTCTCCTCACCACAGATGCCAGTCTGAGAGGATGGGGGGCAGTGACTCAGGGAAGCCACTTTCAGGGCCACTGGACTGGAGGCAGTACTGCCCATAAACATTCTGGAGCTAAGGGCCATGTTCTAAGCTCTTCAGGTGGCACTATTCTCTTCAGTTGGCACATCCTCTGTTGAAGGACCAGGCCATCAGAGTGCAATCCGACAACGCCACGGCTGTGGCGTACATCAACAAACAAGGCGGTACCAAGAGTCAGTCCGCCATGAGGGAGGTAAGCGGCATTCTTCTCTGGGCAGAGGAATATGCGGTAGCGATATCAACAATTTTCATACCAGGGGTAGAAAATTGGGAGGCCGATTACCTCAGTCGACAGGACATTCATCCGGGAGAGTGGATGCTCAATCCACAGGTCTTCCAACAACTGATTCAGCGTTGGGGTCTCCCTCAGGTAGATCTTATGGCATCGAGACTGAACCATCAACTGCCACGTTACTGCTCCAGGACAAGAGGTCCACAGGCAGTGGCGGTGGATGCTCTAACAGCTCCTTGGCGGTTTCAGGTTTCAGTATGTCTACCTGTTTTCACCACTCCCACTCCTTCCTCGTCTGCTGCAAAGAATCAAACGAGAAAGGGTAAAGGTTCTGTTGGTGGTTCCAGACTGGCCCAGATGGGCATGGTATTCCAACCTATGTATTCTACTGATAGATGACCCATGGCCTCTTCCTCTGTAAGAAGATCTACTGCAACAGGGTCCGTTTATTTATCAGGACTTAAAGCGGCTTCGTTTGACAGCGTGACTGTTGAAAGGGCTATCTTAAGAAAGAAGGGTATCCCTTCCAGGGTTATTCCTACTATGTTAAGGGCTAGAAGGGAAGTTACCTCTAAGCACTATCATCGTATATGGAAGGCATATGTAGCTTGGTGTGAACGCAAGGGTGTGCCACCATCAGAATTCAACTTAGCCAGGCTGCTTCTTTTTCTACAGGCTGGTTTATCAGCAGGTCTTCGTCTGGGATCTTTAAAAGTTCAATTATCGGCTTTGTTGATTTTCTTTCAAAAGCGACTAGCATTATTACCAGATGTCCCGACTTTTCTACAGGGAGTTGTCAGATTACAACCTCCGTTTGTACCTCCTACGGCCTCACGGGCTTTGGATTTGGTCCTCCCTTTCCTCCAATTTTCCCTATTTCAATGTTTACAAACAGTGGAATTAAATTTTTATCATGGAAAGTGGTTCTCCTGTTGGCACTCGCCTCTACTAGGTGTGTGTCTGAGCTAGGGGCGCTTTCTTGTTGTTCGCCTTACCTCATTTTTCATGAAGATAGGGCTGAGCTATGCATGCAGTTATCCTTTTTACCTAAGGTAGTGTCTGCATTTCACATCAACCGACCGATTGTGGTTCCGGTGTTAAAAGAGGATTCTTTGTCTTCCAGATCCCTAGATGTTGTCTGGGCTCTTTGGATTTATGTTGATAGGATGGCATCCTTTCGGAAGTCAGATACACTGTTTGTTCGATATGATATGGTGCGGCTGGGCTGGCCTGCTTCTCAGGCTACTATTTCTAGATAGGCTTGTCTGATTGTCAGACAAATCCATCTGGCTATATCAAAGCAACCACCTACTTCAATCACAGCGCATTCTATGCATTCTAGGTTTTCCTGACCCAGCTTTGTCTAGCGGCCACTTGGTCAGGCCGTCCGTCATACTTTTACAAAGTTTTACCACTTTGACACATTTGCGGCATCTGCTTCACAGTATGACCATGCTGTTTTGCAGGGTTTTCAGTGCTCTCCCATCTAGGATGTGAGCTCTGGGATGTCCCCACTGTACTGAGACTCCAGTGTCCCCTAGTGGATGAAGGAGAAAACAGGATTTTGGTACTTACCGTTAAATCCCTTTCTCCGATTCCACAGGGGACACTGGACGCCCACCCTGCACTGTTTCACATGTATTTGTTATTGTTTTGCAGGTTTGGACAGTCAGTTTTTTTTTCAAGGTCTGCTTGATTTGATTACATATTTGCTTCTTGTTTATGTATGTACTAGTACTCTTCTCCTCTGTTATTCTATTTACAGGTCTCCTCAGGCACAGTTTATTAAGACTGACCTGTAGGGGAAGTATAGAGGGGGAGGAGCTAGCTACTATTCAAATTTATTAAAGTGCCAGCTCCCGGTTATCCCACATCTATACCCCACTGTACTGAGACTCTAGTGTCCCCTGTGGAATTGGAGAAAGGGATTTAACGGCAAGTACCAAAATCCTGTTTTTCCCCCTTAACCCTCCCTTAGGGGTGCCTAACCCTAACCGCCTCCCCTAGTGCCTAACCCTATACCCCCCCTCCCCACAGCCTAAACCTAACACTCCCAGGGGGTGCCTAACCCAAACCCCCCATTCCCCTAGCCTAACCCTAATCCTCCTAGAGGGGTGCCTAACCACAAGTCCCCCCCGGGAGCACCTAACCTAACCCTCTCCCCCGCAGCTGTCCACAGCCGGCGCCCGGTTTACCTTAGTTCAGTCTGCCGGGTGTCAGGCTTCCGGCATAGGTATAATGACAAGCGTCAAGATGTCGACACCTGTCATTAGACCCCTGTCGGAATTACACAGTCAGGAAGCCAGCGGTCGGCATTTTGACCGTCTGCTTCCTGACTGCATCCAGATTAAACAATGTTTACAAATTAATTGTTGAAAGCCCATAGTGGAATAGGCAGAAGGTGAAAAGTTGTTAGCTACAACATACATGATACTAAGAGGACAATCTAAATTTTAATTCAAGTCAGTGAATAGGAATGGGGGTGGGGGAGGCAGATGTGAACTGGAATATTCAGCTTGCTGGAAGAAAGTAGTGAATTGTTATCTTATTAACCACAACTGTGACATTTATGCAAAAGCAAGATAATACAGTTCTCACAACATCACAGTTGGTCATGTTAAATTTGTAAATACCTTTTAATACATTCCTGCCTATAAACCTCTAAGATTCACCTGCCTAGAACCTCTAAGACAAAACCTGCCTGTACCTTCTAAAACCACAAGATGTCGCTATTTTGATTATACCATTAATGAAATACCAAGACAGTTGAATAGCGGTCCGAAGCGCTAAAGATTATTATTCAGGGAAAAGTACAGATGTTACAACGCTATGATCTAATAATGAGCGCAAATAAATTGTACAAACATTAGGTCATAAGGTACAGTTAAAATACATGAAACGGTTATTAAAGATCAAAATACAATGAGCAATATCAGACTGAGAGAGAGAGAGAGAGAGAGAGAGTGAGAGAGAGAGAGAGAAAAAGAGACACATTAAAATGCAATGAGAGATATATCAATGTCTGCTGAGAGCACAAAGCTGAATATCATATGCCAACACATCAGGCAAACACTGCACCATTTAATATTCCAACATGTACCACACAAGCTGATTCCAATATACAACAATACCATCCTACTACAGACCTCATCCAGTAGTCACTAGACCGTGGGGAGGGGGAAGGGCCGAAGCACATGTTTTTCCTTTGTTTGCAAGCCTCATGATCCCTAGGCAAACTCCATCCTGCACCAAGCTGCAACTCCGCAAATCATCCATCAATGACCACAACCACAACAAAGACAATATACCTATCTGACCCACACAACACCACAACTGGGCAGAATCACAATTTCCCCTGTTCACCCCACATGGAGGCAAGCCATCTCCAACAAACCGCAGACCATATACCCATCTGACCCACACAACACCACACGGCAACCACCCACGACCATTCAAAGCTGCCATCAATTCAACCTCCACGATACAACACTGACACCACCCTATGATCACATTCATGAGTATACAACACACACCAAGTCCATCTCTCCCTAGCAGAAATACCGTTCAAGCACATGGCAAGGCCCTAACACAGAACACATGGCATCTCAATCAACCAGCATCAATCATTCACAAATGGGAAGGCAAACACAGAACACATGGCAAGGCCCTAACACAGAACACACCAGAGGATCTCAATCAACCAGCATCAATCATTCACAAATATCACAACAATTCCACAATCAATCCCTTTCCTGCATGCTGACAACAGACCACTGTACCCTACAGTGCAGATGAAAAGCACAGACCAGACAACACATCATCCACTGCATGCCAACACAGACCCATGAATATCCTTAGAAAACTACAAACCACACACCATGCTAAGCTAATAACAGATTAACACCAAACATAGCTACAGACACCCAAATAGGCTAAATATTGCACATTTTATACTCAGCTATAACCCAGAGGAACTGAGACCCATTCTTCCGTTGTCTTGTCAGGGAGTGAACCTCTCTCTTCCTTCCAAAATCTGCAAGTGTGTCCCAGTCTGTTTCTCCAAGTGTGTGCATGCTATGGTTCCCACCCCCTTTTACCTGTGAGGTCATCAGAAAGGGAGTATCCTTTTGGTTACCTGAGACTACTGTTAATTAGATTCTACTCTCAGCTAGCTAGCTCTATTGATTAGACTGGAATAACCAGTCCTTTGGACAAAAATGTAAACAGGCCTACACCATGTTATTGTCTTTTGGTAAAGGTTAGAAATCTGTTACAGGGCATTTATTGGACATTTCCAAATGGATACAAAAGGTCTCCAACCACCTTTTGTATCCCCCACATGCAAATCTAAGCTGCTATGGAAAACAACATTTCAAATAGATATTCTCTCTAACATTCATATTTCATAGCCGCATGTGCTGATCTTCATATTGATGTCACCGGAACGCTGTGGAAACAGAGTCGATCAGTACGGCTCCACACACAGTCCAATTGTCATTTACTAAGCCATAGTTACAGAAAACATTCATTTCTTTATATACTGACATTGCGTTTAAACCAAGTAATAATTATCCTTTTTGCGTTACGGGACCATTGCTTTTAAATGTATGTATGCGGGGAAAACACCACTGCTTTGCTGTTGCTCAAATATAAGTCTGTGGTGATTTTAATGTGTTGGGGGAAGATTGTTAAAAAGCTGTTCGTGCTACTTTTAGCAACTTTGCACTGTGGATTGTGTACTATGTATTTTTTGACAAAATGGCGCTTGTGTAAGCTTTCTTTTCTAAAATGGAGTCTTGCTGCCATTCACAAGATGGCGTCGTGCAGGTTTTCCTGATTGCAAACAGATTCTGTCTTACCCAATTATCCGGTTTTGACAGTCATTAACCCTTTTTGTCTGCTCTTTAGATGTTAGTACTGTTGTGTTGGCCATTTGAACAGCAGGGTCTAAATCTTCCACTCCTGGTGGGCACTTTCCTCCTCCAATAATCTACAAGGATTGGGCAACCACTGGTAACATCCGCTTCCAGAAGTGTGCCTGGGAGCAGTTTTATATCTCCCTTTACTCTAACCACAATGTTTTTTGGACATGGGTGCTTTGCAGCTATGTCACAGCATATTTTACATTAAAATGAAATGAAATATTTTAAAATTAAAGTATCACATAATAAAGATGTTAAAATCCTTGGAGCTTTCTCTCGTTTATACATTTTATACACAGTTTATCCTCCCAAATATGTCCACGGAAGCATATATATATATTGTAACATGGGGTGTTCAAATGAGGAATCCAGACAGGCAGGTACTTGGTAAAGCAGTGACTTTTAATGGCAGCAAACACTGCACCTTAGCATAAGTGAGCATAGGCCTGGACACACACAGGCAGATAACAGAAGATAAGCAAACAAACATAAAGATTCCAGCACTCCTTGTACTTGGCAGTCAGCAGTGGCTTGCAGCCACAATTGGCCATGCTCTTCCAGCATAGCCCTTGGACCATGGCAGTACAACACTATAGCTACTACCTGGCCGCTAGTCAGCATCAGGGCAATAAGCAACAGGTGTGGGAGCATTTTATATTGAAATAGGCCATCAGGGGTCGAGAAGGCAGTCTTCTCCTTGGCGGTCTCACTTAGAGGAATTTACCAATATCCCTTTGTGAGGTCCATGGTTGTAAGATACTACTCTCCAAATTTTCTACAAATTCATCCATCCGTGGTATTGGGTATGCATCAAACTTGGAAATCTGATTCAGTTGCCTAAAGTCATTGCAAAAGCGTATGGCTCCTGATGGCTTGGGGACCAATACAATAGGACTTGACCAGTTACTGCTGGACTCCTCAAAGGCCCTCAGCATTCAGCACGAAGACTAAAAACCCAGCGTTGGAGCACACATATTTATACCCCCCAGGAATAGACAGAACAATAGAGAAGTTTGTTGCTGATGCCATTGGTTCCCAAGGGGGATGCATCTGTTACAGAGCGTTTAACAGGCTGATTCAAATAGACACAACCCAGCCTCCAACAACTGGGGGTCTCTGGCTTCCCGCCCCATGCAACATCCTAACAGTTGTTCATATAATATACATTTTGTTGCTTGAAGTCTCTGTGGTCCATAAGTTGAGAATGCATGATGCGATCTCCACACCGATAATACCGGAATTCTGTTGAAAGAGTACGCATCAGTCCAATACCAAACACGGCTTACTTATCATGTATAAAACCTTAATTACCAAATAATCTTTATTTCACAGCATTTACACTAAATGAACAAACTTAAATCTTATACCTTAAAGCTTATTAAACCTTTTATGTGAGTATGTAATGTGTGAGTATGCGGGATTTGATATAAAGACGCTAGTTAACTTGGGACGGATGCATGCGCATTTAGCTAATAAACAGCGTTTTCATATGCATTCGCTAATATGCGACTAGTTAACAGCACAATTGTGCGTATTAATGTGTATATGAGAAATGGTGAAAGATGCAATCGCATGGTGTTAATAGTAATATCGCCATATGTACTTAATTGTGAGTTTATCTAAAATGGCGCTTGGGCGGCCATTCGCAAAATGGCGTCTTGCGATCTCATTTCCAAGATGGCGTCTTGCGGCCAGTCGCAAGATGGCATCTCTGCGATTCAATTTTAAACTGATCTTGTCTCAGCCAATTATCCAGCTTCGACAGTCCACCCTTTGATAGCGAACAACATGCTATCACAATCTGCTTTTAGAATTTAATTTAGGCTTACATTTACATATTATTTAGTGTTATTATGGGATGGCACAAGGTGGTTTTTAATCCATTAATAATGTGTCTCTGAGTTGGGACATAAAACTACTATTATACGCACACTGCGGATCTTGGAAGATCATGTGAAAGATGTAGGGATGCACCAGTCTTATAAAGGCAGTCTTGAAGGGGAATTGAGACTTTACATTATCTAAGGTGTTTTAAAAATAACATTTCAATAATACATTCTATGTATTTCTAAATATGATACATTAAATGTTGGTATTTCCTAGTTCAGGGTTGTAATGCAGTTCTATATTTATCTCGGTATTCATATTGTCATTTCTGACCACCATCATAGTTTCGTTCTTTCATTTTACTCTATTTTTACACTTTCCACACTTCAACACAATAGGAACATACCGGACACATAGGCCAATTACTATACTATACTACTTCAGCCACTGAAGTGTTATGGTTCTTACGAAACTCCCACTTTAGCTGCAGAATTTCATTCATTTTCTGGTCTATCACCTCCTTGGGGTCGCTGGTATCATTGGTGACATAGGTGCAACATTTTACTCCAAATTGGGTGGCTAACATTATGCAATACCTTCCAGTAACAGCAGTTAAATAATTCAACACTAGCCTGTGTTGCACCAGTTCTTTCTTGTATGCTTGCAATTCTCTCCCTGTATACCTGAATGTGTCATCATACATCTCGTGATATTATCTATCAATTTAGCAAGTTACTGAATATATCTAAAATTGAATGTACCCCGAGCAATCCTGGTGGGATCCAGTGCGACTAAAACTTGAAAGCCAGTTGTCTCACTAATTAACTGAGTGGCTTTATGCACGTCACCAGGTATCATATTTCGTTTGCCTCTGTGTTCATATTGCATGTGAAGATATGGTGATGGTGTGTTCTTATGTATACCAAGCATTTCAACATGTGTGAGGGTCATAATTTCTGGGACAACTCTTCCCAGGTAACACAAACCTTCGGAACTCGGGGAGAGCCACTTATATGCTTTTCTTCCACATATAAAATATACATTATCAGGGAGAACATAAGGGATGGTATGCATCATTATCATTAAGCACATTTCTCTTGTGAACAATCCTATTTCTGGGTCTTCCATGTGGTTCATGCAAGTCTCTGGCTGTATTATTTTAGCACAATAACCATCTGGCACCTTACCAATAATTTCTATGGTGGAACTCAATGTATACCGATACCTAAAATGTTTCCCACCAGATTTAATTGAGCGTAACAGATCATGGTTTATGGACTCATTATCAGCTCTTTGTGAGAAGGTCATCATCTGATTATTCCCCGTCACTTCCCAAATCCCGGGTTTATTGGGGTTGGTTATGTTTAAACACAAAAGTGATCTATCTACTTGGAATTGATCGAGTTTGAAATGAGGTGGTTTGGATGAGAGGAATTTTCCATCCAATGTTTTCCCTTTCTGTAATTCAAAAATTTCCGTGATATTCAGTGGAAATGGCACCAACCCTACGTTATGCTGTCTCTGTGGCACATGTGAACATACCCAGCAATCAGTTTGAGTTAACACTTTGCCTACCATGCTATGATAATCCTCTAAAGGATACCCACCCCAGTACAGGTTATATTTAGGTTGGCACCGTTGGATACAGTTCTCATCAACTAGGGACCCACATAACTCACAAATACAGGAATCTTCAGATGATAAACCTCCACACCGTCCCTGAGTATCCGGAATGACAGCTCTCTTAACAATAACAGTACTAAGATTGGTCAGACACTCCCCTGATTGGCATTGCACTCCTCCTGACTCCATTCCTTCAGCACTGCCATCAACTCCCGTTTCCTCAATCGGTCCCCCATCACAGACACTGGATATCCCTGAACCGACCAGGATGGTGAACACTCTAAAAGAGAATATGAAAATAAACACAGTAGGCCCGTCCATTGTCACAACAAGACCTGCAAATTTTTCTTAGTTCAGGTATCTCACTACGACCTTTTTCAATCCTCCCGGAACAAGCTCGCCAGCGACAGGTCCACGATATCAGCCTCTTCTCCGACTTGTTTCTCCACCAGTTGATTGACCTTTTTGCAGTTGGTGGAATGGACCCAGGTATCTCTCTCGGCCACCTTCAAAGATGTAGTACTTGTCAGCAGCACCTGGTACGGACCTTCCCACCGATCAAACAACCTGAATGCAAGAAATTTCTGATCATAACATATTCTCCTGGTTCAACATCATGACAGTTAGTTTCAGGCATATCATGGGACAACAATTTCAGTTTCTGCTGCTGTTGCTTTACCTGCTTACTCATTGATATAAGATACTTTACAGTTACCTCGTTGTTACCCTTCAGGTCTTCCAGTGGACTTATAATCAAATGAGGTTGTCTCCCGAACAGTATTTCTAATGGGGAAAGATTTAGAGGAGGTCTAGGAGTGGTCCTTATGCTATGTAGGACCAAAGGTAGCGCTTCTGGCCATCCTAGTCCAGTCTCTGCCATGAATTTACTTAACTTATTTTTAATAGTCCCGTTCATCCTCTCTACCTTGGCGCTGGCTTGCGGTCGGTAGGGGTGTGAAGTCAGCTATTAATACCCATCAGCTTACACATATTTTGAAAAACATCACCTTTGAAATGAGTACCCCTGTCACTCTTGATGATTTTAGGGATACCGTACCTGCATACAAATTCCTGGACTATTTTCTTGGCAGTAAACACAGCAGTATTAGTGGCCGCTGGGTAGGCTTCAACCCAATTAGAAAATATATCCATGCACACTAATACATACTTAAGATTCCTGCAGGGTGGTAATTGGATGAAATAAATTTGTATCACCTGTAAAGGTCCATCAGTCGGTGGAATGTGGGATGGTTCGGTAGGGATTGCTTTCACTATGTTCTTCCTCAAGCAGGTCAGACAGGACATTGCTCTCTTTTCTGCTTGTGAAGAAAAACCTGGTGCACACCAGTACGCTCTTACCAATTTGCACATACCTTGCTTTCCCAGATGAGTCAGACCATGTTCTGCCTCAGCCAGGCTGGGGTAATATGCCTTGGGGGCTACTGGTTTACCTTATCCGTCCCTCCAGAGCCCGGAGGACTCTTGCCCACATCCCTTAGACTTCCAGATGGACCTTTCCTGAATTGAACACACATTTTGCATCTCAATTAATTTCAGCATATCAATTGTTTGGAAAGACATAATTTTTTCAGTTGGAGAAAACATTTTTAACCCTGCTGCCCATTTTGCAGCTTCATCGGCTCTGTTGTTGCCCAGTGACACCAGATCATCCTCACATGTATGGGCTTTACATTTAATTACTGCCACTGCTTTGGGCAGTTGGATTGCTTCTAAAAGATGTTTTATGTGTCGGGAATGTGCAACTGGTGTAACTGCTGCTGTCATAAAATTTCTCAGACGCCATAGAGCACCGAAATCGTGCACCAAACCGAACGCGTACCTTGAGTCAGTGTAAATGTTAGCAGATTTGCCTGCTGCCAGTTCACACACTCTAGTTAGTGCTACTAACTCTGCCACCTGGGCTGAGTGAGGAGGACCAAGAGGTTTAGCTTCTATGATGTCTGTGTCATTTACAACAGCATAACCTGTACATAATTCACCTGTGTCTGTTTGTATATGACAACTCCCATCCATATAAAAAGTCACATCCACATTCTCTAAAGGTGTGTCATGTATGTCAGGTCTAGCAGTAAAGGTCTGATTCAGATATGTCATACAATTGTGCATATCATTATGTCCGCTGAACTCACCTCCCACCAGCAACTCATCTCCTTCCACCCTTTGTACATCATGTTGTACATATGGTAAATACGTTGCTGGGTTCAGCGTGCTGCAACGTTTAACAGTGATGTTTGCGGGTACGATTAGAGCTAGTTCCCATTTGGTAAACTTAGCCGAAGAGACATGTCTGGTTTGAGCTGAGTTCAACAGAGCAGATACACCATGGGGAGTGTAGACAATCATATCATGACCCAGTACCATGTCCTCACTTTTACTCACCAATAGAGCGGTAGCTGCTACACTTCTCAAACAAGTGGGGAGTGATCGTGCTGCAGTATCCAATTGGGCACTGTAGTATGCTATGGGCCTACTGGCATCACCATGTTTTTGTGTAAGGACACCTGCAGCACAACCATTGGCTTCCATACAATACAAATCAAAAGGTTTTTCATAATCAGGTATTCCCAATGCAGGAGCTTTTGTCAGACTATCCTTAAGATTAAGAAAATCCTGCTCTGTTTCCTCTGTGTGTATGACACGATCGGGCTTTGAGGAAGAGACTAATTCCTGTAATGGCAAGGCCAAAATAGAAAAATCTGGGATCCACATTCTACAATATCCACACATTCCCAAGAAGGTACGAATTTGCTGTTGATTCTGCGGCAGTGTCATGTTTTGTATGGCCTGGATTCTATCATTTGTAAGATGTCATAACCCCTGGGTTAGGTATTGTCCCAAATATTTTACTCTGGATTGGCACAGCTGTAGTTTGTCCTTAGCCACCTTGTGTCCTGTATGCGAGAGATGAAGCAACAAAAGTTTAGTATCATTCAAACATGACATAAACGAGTCAGAACATAGCAATAAATCGTCCACATATTGAAATAGAACAGATCCATTGGCAGGTTGAAAAGATTGTAAACAGTCGTGCAATGCCTGGGAGAAGATACTGGGGCTGTCTATGAAACCTTGGGGTAACCGTGTCCATGTATATTGTACACCTCTGTATGTAAATGTGAATAGATACTGACAGTCAGGGTGGAGAGGCACAGAGAAGAAAGCAGAACAGAGGTCAATGACAGTGAAATGGGTTGCATTTGGAGGGATCTGCATCAGGATGACAGCTGGATTTGGCACTACAGGGAATTGGCTCTCTACCACCTTATTAACACCTCTAAGGTCTTGTACCAGCCTATAACCCCTCCCACCACTCTTCTTCACTGGAAAGATGGGACTGTTGGCTACACTAGCTGTACGAACTAAAATTCCCTGTTGCAATAATCGCCCAATTATTGGAAAAGCCCCTAACTCTACCTCCTGTTATAGTGGGTACTGGGAAATTTTGGGAGCTTGCCTACCGCTTTTTAAATTTACCATTACAGGGCTTACGTTTGCCATTAATCCAGTGTCCTGCCATCCTTAGTCCAAACGGAATCTGGAATTTGGGACAGCATTTCATCTACCTGAGATGGATTTTCATTTAAACTTGTAGAGTGATACATTATCCTTTGGGGAGTGTCCAATATATCCCCCACCTCGTGTGCAACTCTCTCTGGGATATCTAAAAATACACCATCAGGGGTGCAATATATAACACATCCCATCTTACATAACAAATCTCTACCCATCAAGTTAGTAGGAGTCGCAGCAGCCAGAAGGAAAGAATGTCTGGTATGCAACGGCCCAATAGTGACCTCTGTGGACTTTGTTAAAGGATAATGTTCCACTTTACCTGTTACACCCATTGTTGGTACTGTCTCGTTGGTCACCTGTAAATTAACGGGAGGTTTTATCACTGACCTGGTAGCCCCTGTGTCTACAAGAAAAGGATATTCAGTACCAGCTACATCAACCATCATGACCGGTTCTTCCCTAGTACTTCCCGTTAACCTGACTATCTGTAGACTACAGGTATGATCTGACCCCTAGCGTTGGCTACCATTCTCCAAGAAAGCATTTACGGCCACAATTGGAGCTGGTGCCTGTTGGACATTTGCTGGTCTCTGTGCATATCCCTTTTGGAGATATCCAGGTCTTCCCTGATTTGGGGTTCCTACTCTTTTTACTGTACAGTTTCTACTTAAGTGTCCTGTTTTACAATTAAAACATGTCAGTGGATCGAGTAATATGTGTTGTTGTGAGATTTGAGCAGAGGGTAAAGGTGGTGGATATGGGTAAGGATAGGGAGGGTAAGGGTATTGTGGGGGATATGAGTATGGGACATGTGGTTGTATTGGGTTAGTGGAATAGAGCTGTGTTTGTTGTTGCGTGGGGTTAGTGGTCAGGTTTAAGTATGTGTGCAGGTGCGAGTGTGTCCGTTAGCTGTGATGTTACCGTCATTCCCTCCAGAGCTTGGATACTGACAGCCATTAGTTTTTCGCTCTGGGTCTCTCTCTTTTTTGAGATGTTTTTATCATGTTTTATGGCAGATACTATGAGGGTATCTATTGTGAGTCCCCTCCAGCCAGGCTGTGAGGTCTGAACCTGAGTCTTTAAATTCTCTTTCAGACCGTACATTAGTACCGTGACTATCATTCCCCTGTGGTGAGTGCTATCTTTAATATCTGCCATCCCAGTGTACTGGGTGATAGCCTTCAGAGCCCGTTTGCAATAATCTTCTGCAGTTTCACTCTCCTTTTGCTTAATGGTGAAAATTTTGTTCCAGTTGACTACTACTAGAAAATATATACCTAATTGAGTTACAATGCGGGAAATGTTACCTTGGTTTACTTGGTCTGTTAAGGGAACGTCACCATCCAATACACAATCCGTGATAAATTTTGTCACGTCGGTATTGCGTGGTAGACAGGCCCTTAACACCACACGCCAATCTTTATTAGTTGGCTCATGTGAACTACCCAAATTCCTCAAAAATCTTTGACATTTGGCTAGTTCCTTTTTGGGATCAGAGAAATCATTTATGATGGAATTTAGTTCTGCTCTTGTCCAAGGACAATGCATTACCACTTCCCTCGTGGGCACTACAGCGTTCGCATCTGCATTTCCATTCGGAACAGTTATCGTCCGAATGGGATGCAAACCAGTAGCGCTGCTACCTTTAACCTGGTTACCTGGCTGGGGGTTTAATCTGCTGCTGCTATGTATGGTATTAACAACTTCCTCTACAGGTGCAGAGTGTGTTAGCACTTCCCTTGTTGTTACCGATGAAGACGGCGGCACTATCATTTGCACAGCATGGGAAATGGCAGACATTACAATAGGCTCATCATCCACATCATAAACATTTTCTTTATGGTTGCTTAAGAGAGGATACAAATTGCTTGTTACATTTTTATGGGTATTTTTGGTAACTGTACTTGCACCTCTATCCACATAAGGTGGGGGAGGTGAGCGTGAACTGCTGGCAATACTCTCCACAATGCTACCTTGCCGCACGTGCACACCATTTTGCGGCTCGCCCGTATTGCAATTTAGCGTTGCGGATGTATTCTCTGGCAATGTGCTCGCGACACTAGTTGCGTCGCTTGCACATTTTTAAGCCACGCATCCCCTTCATGCTGCCACAATTTTAAACATTCATAATATTTTACCTTTTTCTCTCGGGAGTGCATAAGACTGATGTGGTCCCGGACATTATCTAATACATCTTTATCAAAACTACCAATTCTGGGAAACGGTCTAATACTCTTCATCGTCATTTTAAACCATACATCACAATATCTTATTGCATAAGTACCATACTTAGTATGCATAATACGACGAGCCGATCCGATCGGCGCCTCCATTAGCAGCACATCATTGTCTAACATCTCTATTGTTTGCGCGGCTCCCATTCTGAGACAAAATCCTACGCTTTTCAATAAAGATTTAAACTGGTGAAAGATAATCAAGATACTTTCACTTACCTGTGGACGATTTAAACGGCGGCGCCCACACACCTGGATAAGATTTGAAGAAGGCAACTTCCACACCAATATAAGATTTAGTAAGGCAACTTCCACACCTATGGAAGTTTAAGTCGGCTACTTCCACGCACCTCTCTACAACAAAGACAACATGTACACCTGCTACTGTGTATAGAACTGTAAGCTGCTTACCGAGCGACTAGCACTTAGCCCTTAAAGGTCATACGGTACCTCTAACTGTAGGGAACAAGTTACCCCTACAAACAAATACTCACTGTTACACACTTTTTCCTGCGCAGAAAAATACACGTTAACCCATATATTGATAACAATGAAAAATGTAAACTTCAACGGCTTTGTTTAAACATGTGGCAGCACAACCGGAAGTACGTATACGCTATTGTGCGACCAGTCGCATACACAATAATGCGACTACCACACAACCGTATTACAACTTTTTTTAGCTGCGTACGCAAAAGTGCGTCTTTACTGTGTGCAAAACTGCGACTCAGCCGCGTACTCAATACTGCGACACCCCTTTAAACGTTAGGTTCTATCAACAAAGGAAAACAAACTTTTTCCTCTCTTGTCCCTGGATTCTAGTCAGCTTGCTTGGCTCACATGAAAATGGATAGCGATCTTTCAGCACAAAGCAGTTGCAGGTAAACCCTGCATGTGGCCACTCCACCCTTTGCTGAGATATCGATAACCATGTGTGCCATGTGAGCAGGTAAGTGGCTTCACTACGAGCCCCCAACTAACGATACTGAATTAGAACCTCTATGCACTCCTTCCTATACCTTCTAATATCCTGCCTATACATTCTAATATTCTGCCTATACCTTCTAAGGATGACGCTAATTTGCGTATGCAGTCATACAGTAAATAAAGACTTCAGACCTAGAATCTGTGGTTCCAAAGCACAAAGTATTATTCAAGTAAAAGTACAGTCAGTTACACACTATTGATCCAGACACAATTCGGCGCAAAGGAGTTATACAGACCCAAGTACAGTATACATACACAGCGCTTCCGGACCAAATGTTAGGCATCAGCAAGAAACCCCTCGTCAATCAGCATTCAGCACGAAGACTAAAAACCCAGAATTGGAGCACACATATTTATACCCCCCAGGAATAGACAGAACAATAGAGAAGTTTGTTGCTGATGCCATTGGTTCCCAAGGGGGATGCATCTGTTACAGAGCGTTTAACAGGCTGATTCAAATAGACACAACCCAGCCTCCAACAACTGGGGGTCTGTGGCTTCCCGCCCCATGCAACATCCTAACAGTTGTTCATATAATATACATTTTGTTGCTTGAAGTCTCTGCGGTCCATAAGTTGAGAATGCATGATGCGATCTCCACACCGATAATACCAGAATTCTGTTGAAAGAGTACGCAATACAATACCAAACACAGCTTACTTATCATGTATAAAACCTTAATTACCAAATAATCTTTATTTCACAGCATTTACACTAAATGAACAAACTTAAATCTTATACCTTAAAGCTTATTAAACCTTTTATGTGAGTATGTAATGTGTGAGCATGCGGGGTTTGATATAAAGACGCTAGTTAACTTGGGAAAGATGCGTGCGCATTTAGCTAATAAACAGCATTTTCATATGCATTCGCTAATATGCGACTAGTTAATAGCGCAATTGTGTGTATTAATGTGTATATGAGAAATGGTGAAAGATGCAATCGCATGGTGTTAATAGTAATATCGCCATATGTACTTAATTGTGAGTTTATCTAAAATGGCGCTTGGGCGGCCATTCGCAAAATGGCGTCTTGCGATCTCATTTCCAAGATGGCGTCTTGCGGCCAGTCGCAGGATGACGTCGCTGCGATTCAATTTTAAACTGATCTTGTCTCAGCCAATTATCCAGTTTCGACACAACTCACGAGCTAAGTACAGATGGCAATGTTTTTGATAATCTACCAAGGGCAACTGGAAGAACAGCCCCTGAGAAAAGTAAATAGAATAGACAATACGCCAGAATACTGTGAATGTTTTACATACAAATTGGGAATCCCTGTATATAGACAAGTATAGTTGTGCAATTGTAATATAACCCAGGCATTGATCTACACAATTGAATTTGTCTGAATCCTAAACAGGTTTTAGTCCCACACCCAGACAGAATGACCCCGGCTTCACAGCTGGGGGTAACAAATTTGCATTACAGTTTGAAACTGTAAATAAGGAATGAGATATGCATGTGTGTGTATATATATGTATGTGTGTATATACAGTCAGGTCCATAAATATTGGGACATTGACAGAATTTTCAGATTTTGGCCTCTATTCACCACCACAATGGTTTTGAAATGAAACAAACAAGATGTCCTTTAACTGCAGACTTTCAGATTTAACTTGAGGGTAATTACATCCAAATCGGGCGAACGGTGTAGGAATTACAACGGTTTCTATATGTGCCTCCCACTTTTTAAGGGGCCAAAAGTAATGGGACTATCAACTCAAAAGCTATTTCATGGACAGGTGTGGGCTATTCCCTCGTTATTTCATTATCAATTAAGCAGGTAAAAGGTCTGGAGTTGATTGTAGGTGTGACATTTGCATTTGGAATCAGTTGCTATCAACTCTCAATATGAGATCCAAAGAGCTGTCAATATCAGTGAAGCAAGCCATCATTAGGCTGAAAAATCAAAACAAACCCATCAGCGAGATAGCAAAAACATTAAGTGTAGCCAAATCAACTGTTTGGAACATTCTTAAAAAGAAAGAACGCACCGGAGAGCTCAGCAACACCAAAAGACTCGGAAGACCATGGAAACAACTGTGGTGGATGACAAAATAATTATTTCCCTGGTGAAAAGAAAAACCCCTTCACAACAGTTGGCCAAATCAAGAACACTCTCCAGGAAGTAGATGTATATGTGTCAAAGTCAACAATCAAGAGAAGACTTCACAAGAGTGAATATAGAGGGTTCACCACAAGATGCAAACCATTGGTGAGCCACAAAAACAGGAAGACCAGATTAGAGTTTGCCAAACAACATCTAAAAAAGCCATTACAGTTCTGGAACAACATCCTATTGACAGATGAGACAAAGATCAACTTGTACCAGAGTGATGGGAAGAGAAGAGAAGGAAAGGAACTGCTCATGATCCAAAACATACCACCTCATCAGTGAAGCATGGTGGTGGTAGTGTCATGGCGTGGGCATGTATGGCTGCCAATGGAGCTGGTTCCCTTGTATTTATTGATGATGTGACTGCTGAAAAAAGCAGCAGAATGAATTCTGAAGTGTTTCAGGCAATATTATATGCTCATATTCAGTCAAATGCTTCAGAACTCATTGGACAGCGCTTCACAGTGCAGATGGACAATGACCCGAAGCATACTGCAAAAGCAACCAAAGAGTTTTTTAAGGCTAAAAGTGGAATGTTATGCAATGGCCAAGTCAATCCCCTGACCTGAATCCGATTGAGCATGCATTTCACTTGATGAAGACAAAACTGAAGGGAAAATGCCCCAAGAACAAGTAGGAACTGAAGACATTTGCAGTAGAGGCCTGGCAGAGCATCACCAGGGATGAAACCCAGCGTCTGGTGATGTTTATGCATTCCAGACTTCAGGCTGTAATTGCCTGCAAAGGATTTGCAACAAAGTATTAAAAAGTGAAAGTTAGATTTAGGATTGTTTAGTTTGTCCCATTACTTTTGGCCCCTTAAAAAGTGGGAGGCACATATAGAAACCC
This sequence comes from Taudactylus pleione, assembly GCA_031769625.1. Taxonomy (NCBI): domain Eukaryota; kingdom Metazoa; phylum Chordata; class Amphibia; order Anura; family Myobatrachidae; genus Taudactylus; species Taudactylus pleione. Next base: position 3,626,708 of record JAUIMM010000422.1, read on the forward strand.
TCAAATTAAATCTGAAAGTCTGCAGTTAAATCACAACTTGTTTGTTTCATTTCATAGCCATTGCGGTGGTGAATAGAGAACAAAATATGAAAATTCTGTCAATGTCCCAATATTTATGGACCTGACTGTATATATATATATACATATATGTATACACATATATATATATATATATATATATATGTGTATAGAATCTCATGCATAGACACCGCACATTACGCACAGTCGAGCTGCTAACATGACGCTCAGTAGCGAATGCACAATATCCTGCATGCGAACGCTGTTTATTAGCTGCATGCGTGCACATCTGCCCCAAATCAGATAAACCTAACTAGCATCTTTTCCCATATCCCTAATACTTACATAATGCACACTTACACAAAAGGTTCCATAGCTATAAAGTAAAAGATTCAAGTTTTATTCATTTATTACAAATGCTGTGAACTAAAGACTATTTTGGTATCTAAGGTTTAATACATGATAAGTAAGCCGTGTTTGATATTATACTGATCCGCACTTTATCCACAGCTTCCCGGTATCAACGGTGTGAAGATCGGAACATGCGTTCGCAATTATGGACCGTAAAGATTTAGAGAACCAAAATGTATTTTTGTGCATGCAGGGGAAATAGAGGAGGCAACAAGCTGTTAGAGGCTGTTCTGTGTCCATTTGAACCAACCTGTTAAATGCTCTGTAACAGATGCATCCCCCTTGGGAACCAATGGCCTCAGCAACAAGCCTTTCTATTGTGTTGTCTATTTCTGGGGGGGTATAAATATGTGTGCTCTGACCCTGGGTTTCTAGTCTTCTTGCTGAATGCTGATAGATGGGGGTTTCTTGCTGATGCCTACATCTGGTCCAGAAGCGCTGCGTATGTATGACTGTACTTGGGTCTGTATAATTCTTTGCGCTAAATTGTACTTAGATCATAGCGTGTAACTGACTGTACTTTTACTTGAAATATCACTTTGTGCTTTGGAACCACAGGTTCAAAGTCTGGAGTCTTTATTTACTATATGACTGTGTATGCAAAATAGCGTCATCCTTAGAGGTTTATAGGCAGGATATTAGAAGGTATAGGCAGGATATTAGAAGGTATAGGCAGGAGTGTATAGAGGTTAGAATCCAATATCCTTAGTTGGGGGCTCATAGTGAAGTCACTTACCTACTCACACGATACATACGGTTATCGATATCTCACCAAAGGGTGGAGTGGCCACATGCAGGGTTTACCTGCAACCGCTGAGAAATCGCTGCCCGTTTTCATGTGAGCCAGGGACGCTGACTAGAATCCAGGGACAAGAGAGGAAAAAGTTTGTTTTCCTTTGTTGATAGAACCTTATGTTTAGAGGGGTGCCGCAGTATTGAGCACGTGGCTGAATTGCAGTTTTGCACACAGTCAAGATGCAATTTTGTGTACGCAGCTAAAGGTTGTCATACGGTTTTGTGGTAGTTGCATTATTGTGTATGCGACTGGTTGCACAATAGTGTATACGTACTTCCGGTTGTGCTGCCACATGTTTAAACAAAGCCGTTGAAGTTTACATTTTTCAATTGTTATCAATATCTGGGTTAACGTGTATTTTTCTGCGCAGGAAAAAAGTGTGTAACAGTGAGTATTTGTTGGTAGGGGTAACTTGTTCCCTAAAGTTAGAGGTACCGTATGACCTTTAAGGGCTAAGTGCTAGCCGCTCGGTAAGCAGCTTACCGTTCTATACATAGTAGCAGGTGTACATGTTGTCTTTGTTGTCTTTTTTGTAGAGAGTTGCGTGGAAGTTGCCGACTTAAGCTTCCATAGGTGTGGAAGTTGCCTTCTTAAATCTTATCCGGGTGTGTGGAGTAGCCTTCTTCAAATCTTCACAGGTGTGTGGGCGCTGCCATTTAAATCGTCCACAGGTAAGTGAAAGTATCTTGACTGTCTTTCACCAGTTTAAATTTTTATTGAAAAACGTAGGAGTTGTCTCAAGATGGGAGCCACGCAAACAATAGAAATGTTAGACAATGATGTGCTGCTAATGGAGGCGCCGCTTGGATCGGCCTGTCGTATTATGCATACTAAGGCCCTGATTCAGAGCCGGACGCTCTGACCAGAGCGCTCGCTCTGAATCAGGGCCCACCTCCATAAATATGGAGCGTCCTCCTGGACGTTCGTATAGCTGTGGGTCACCACCCACAGCATATACGAGCGTGCAGGATGATGGTCGCGATGGTCTTGACCATCGCGACCATCGCCACTGCGAGCGTGAAGCCTGCGGTTGAGTTTCTCAACCGCAAGGCCAGGAGTGATTTTGGCTCTATCAGAGCCAAAATCACTCCCACTGACATCACTAGTGATGTCAGTGGGGCCGGCTTCTGACGGTAGGCGTCTCCTTGGGAACGCCTCCGTCTGGCAGGCACGCCCCCGGCACGCCTACCAAAGGGGGCGTGCTGTCAATCAACATCGACAGCACGCCCCCTTTGATCAGACACTACGAGCGAAGGAATATCCTTCGCTCGTCACATCTCGCGCATGCACATGACGGAGCTCCCTCCGTCGTGCGCATGCATAGTGCAGACCATCGACCCACTTGCGAGCGGACAGCCTCTCGCGAGTGGGTCTGAATCAGGGCCTAAGTACGGTACTTATGCAATAAGGTATTGTGACGTATGGTTTAAAATAATGATGAAGAGTGTTAGAGCGTTTTCCAGAATTGGTAGCTTTGATAAAGATGTATTGAATAATGTCCGGGACCCAGTGGCGTAACTAGGGCAGGGCGAGCGGGGTTCGTGCCTTGGGCGTCGTTGGACCGGCGGCACGGGGGGGCGCCGCCGGCCACGGTACCGGCCTGCCCGCCCTAGATAGCCAGTGTAGCGCCGACCGCAATGAGTGCGGTCAGCGCTACACATTTGCACAGGACCGGTGCTAGGCTTCCAGCGCCGGTCCTGTGCTGCATGCCTGAGCCCGTTCCCTCCCCCTGAGCGCTTGCCCAATAGCGCCAGGAGGCGGGCTCAGGCTGTGCATAACACACGCATCGCCGCCAGCGCTGGTGGCGATGCGTGTGTTAAACAGCAGCCAATGAGAGTCAGATAGACTCTCATTGACTGCTGCAGCACCCTCTGCAAGAGCCGGACTTCCGTCCGGCTCCTGCAGTGGGTAATGGGACTGACGTCATGACGTCAGTCCCATAATGCTGAGCGCGCCAGCCCGGGCGGACTGGAGGGCGGGAGCGGCATCGCGGACAGGAGCAGCGTGGAATCAGGTAAGTATATTTTTATATATATTTATTTATTTATTTTTAAACCTATCTGCACAACGGGGGAGGAGTTGGCTACTACTGGGGGGGACATCTACTGGGGATGCCATTGGGAGGACCTCTACTGGGGGGGCCTACTCTACTGGGGACTACTACTTGGGGGGGGGACTACAACTGGGGGCATTCTAAAAGGGGCCTAGTATTACTAGAGGCACTGCACTCGGGGGACCACTACAGGGACCACTGGATAGGGGGGGTCACTACTGGGAGCCTGCATCAGGGGGACCACTACTGGGGGCACTGCATGGGAGGGGGGGACACTACTGCTGGGGGCACTATATAAGGGGCTTACTGCTAGGGGCACTGCGGGGACCACTACAGGGGGCACTAGATAGGGGGGATCACTACAGGGTAACTGCATAAGGGGACCACTACTGGGAAAACTGCATGGGGGGGACTACTGCTGGGGGCACTATATAAAAGGGCACTGCATAAGGGGATACCGCTACTTAGCGCACTGCATTGTGGGGACTGCTACTGGGGGCACTGCATAAGGGGGAACACTACATGGGGCACTGCATTTGGGGGGGCCACTACTGGGGGTACTGAGTAAGGGGAACTAATTGGGGGGCTGTATAAGAGGGACCACTACTGGGGATACTGTATAAGGGGCACTACTATGGGCCTGCATGAGAGGGACCACAACTGCATACTGGGAGTACTGTATAAGGGGTACTACTGGGGTTAAGGTGCATATGGATAGGAATGTTCAGTTTGAAAATAAAGGGGTGTGTCATGTTGACACGCCCCATTTTTAAGTGACCACGCCCTTTTTTTTTTACGCACGCGCCTTTGGCGCGCGCACATAGGGGGGGAGGGGGGCTCCCTTTTCAAATTTGCCCTGGGCTCCAAATACCCTAGTTACGCCACTGCTGGGACCACATCAGTCTGATGCGGTCTCGAGGAAAGAAGGTAAAATATTATGAATGTTTAAAATTGTGGCAGCATGAAGGGGATGCGTGGCTTAAAAATGTGCAAGCGACACTAACTAGCGTCGCGAACGCATTGCCAGAAAATACACCCGCGGCGAGCCGCAAAATGGCACGCACGTGCAGCAAGATAGCATTGCGGAAGGTATTGCCGGCAGTTCACATGCACCACCGCCACCTTATGTGGATGGGGGTGCAAGTACAGTTATCGAAAAAAACCATAAAAATGTAACAAGCAATTTGTACCCTCTCTTAAGCAACCATAAAGAAAATGTTCATGATGTGGATGATGAGCCTATTGTAATGTCTGCCATTTTCCATGCTGTACATATGATAGATGCTGTACCTCGACAATCACGAGTGGTGCCGCCATCTCCATCGGTAACAGCAAGGCAAGTGCTAATACCCTCTGCACCCATAGAGGAAGTTGTTAATACCATACGTAGCAGCAACAGATTAAACCCCCATCCAGGTAACAAGGTCAAAGGTAGCAGCGCTGCCGGTCTGCATCCCATTCGGACAATATCTGTTCCGAATGGGAATGCAGATGCAAACGGTGTAGTGCCCACGATGGAAGTGGTGATGCATTGTCCTTGGACAAGGGCAGAACTAAATTCCATCATAAATGATTTCCCCGATCCCAAAAAGGAACTAGCCAAATGTCAAAGATTTTTGAGGAATTTGGGTAGTTCTCATGAGCCAACTAATAAAGATTGGTGTGTGGTGTTAAGGGCCTGTCTACCACGCAATACCGACGTGACAAAATTTATCACGGATTGTGTATTGGATGGTGACGTTCCCTTAACAGACCAAGTAAACCAAGGTAACATTTCCCGCATTGTAACTCAATTGGGTATATATTTTCTGGTAGTAGTTAACTGGAACAAAATTTTCACTTTAAAGCAAAAGGAGAGTGAATCTGCAGAAGATTATTGCGACCGGGCTCTGCAGGCTATCACCCAGTACACTGGGATAGAAGATATTAAAGATAGCACTCACCACAGGGGAATGATAGTCACAGTACTCATGGACAGTCTTAAAGAAAACTTAAAGATGCGGGTTCAGACCTCACAACCTGGCTGGAGGGGAGTCACAATAGATACCCTCATAGAATCTGCCATAGAACATGATAAGAACATCTCAAAGAAGAGAGAGACCCAGAGTGAAAAACTAATGGCTGTCAGTATCCAGGCTCTGGAAGGAATGATGGTAACATCACAGCCAGCAGACACACTTGCATCTACACACACACTTACACCTGAACAGTTATATGCCCTCACTAATCCCATGCAACAGCAAACACAGCTCTATTCCACTAACCCTACACAACCACAGGTCCCATACTACTCACAAACTTCATACCCCCCACAATACCCTTATCCTCCATATCCCTACCCATATCCATCACCTTTTCCCCCTTCTCAAACCTCACAACAACCCGTGTCTTCATCCTTATAGGCTGGTACAAGACCTTAGAGGTGTTAATAAAGTAGTAGAGAGCCAATTCCCCGTAGTGCCAAATCCAGCTGTCATTCTTATGCAGATTCCTCCAAATGCAACCTATTTCACTGTCATTGACCTCTGTTCTGCTTTCTTCTCTGTGCCTCTCCACCCTGACTGTCAGTATTTATTCGCATTTACATACAGAGGTGTACAATATACATGGACACGGTTGCCCCAAGGTTTCATAGACAGCCCCAGTATCTTCTCCCAGGCCTTGCACAACTGCTTACAATCTTTTCAACCTGCCAATGGAGCTGTTCTAATTCAATATGTGGATGATTTATTGCTATGTTCTGATTCGTTTATGTCATGTTTGAATGATAATAAACTTTTGTTGCTTCATCTCTCGCATACAGGACACAAGGTGGCTAAGGATAAACTACAGCCGTGCCAATCCAGAGTAAAATATTTGGGACACTGACTAACTCAGGGGTTACAACATCTCACAAATGATAGAATCCAGGCCATACAGAACATGACACTGCCGCAGCATCAACAGCAAATTCGTACCTTCTTGGGAATGTGTGGATACTGTAGAATGTGGATCCCAGGTTTTTCTATTTTGCAGGACTTAGTCTCTTCCTCAAAGCCCAATCGTGTCATACACACAGAGGAATCAGATCAGGCTTTCCTTAATCTTAAGGATAGTCTGACAAAAGCACCTGCATTGGGAATACCTGATTATGAAAAACCTTTTGATTTGTATTGTACGGAAGCCAATGGTTGTGCTGCAGGTGTCCTCACACAAAAACATGGTGATGCCAGTAGGCCCGTAGCATACTACAGTGCCCAATTGGACACTGTGGCAAGATCACTCCCCACCTGTTTGAGAACTGTAGCAGCTACCGCTCTATTGGTGAGTAAAAGTGAGGACATAGTATTGGGTCATGATATGATTGTCTATATTCCCCATGCTGTATCTGCTCTGCTGAACTCTGCTCAAACCAGACACGTCTCTTCAGCTAGGTTTACCAAATTGGAACTAGCTCTAATCGCACCTGCAAACATCACTGTTAAACGTTGCAGCACGCTGAACCCAGCAACGTATTTACCATATGTACAACATGATGTACAAAGGGTGGAAGGAGATGAGTTGCTGGCGGGAGGTGAGTTCAGCAGACATAATGATATGCACAATTGTATGACATATCTGAATCAGACCTTTACTGCTAGACCTGACATACATGACACACCTTTAGAGAATGTGGATGTGACTTTTTATATGGATGGGAGTTGTCATATACAAACAGACACAAGTGAATTATGTACAGGTTATGCTGTTGTAAATGACACAGACATCATAGAAGCTAAACCTCTTGGTCCTCCTCACTCAGCCCAGGTGGCAGAGTTAGTAGCAATAACTAGAGCATGTGAACTGGCAGCAGGCAAGTCTGCTAACATTTACACTGACTCAAGGTACGCATTTGGGGTGGTGCACGATTTTGGGGCTCTATGGCGTCTGAGAAATTTTATGACAGCAGCAGGCACACCAGTTGCACATTCCTGACACATAAAACATCTTTTAGAAGCAATCCAACTGCCCAAAGCAGTGGCAGTAATTAAGTCTAAAGCCCATACATGTGAGGATGATCCGGTGTCACAGGGCAACAACAGAGCTGATGAAGCTGCAAAATGGGCAGCAGGGTTAAAATGTTTTCTCCAACTGAACAAATTATGTCTTTCCAAACAATTGATATGCTGAAATTAATTGAGATGCAAAATTTGTGTTCAATCCAGGAAAGGTCCATCTGGAAGTCTAAGGGATGTGGGCAAGAGTCCTCCGGGCTCTGGAGGGACGGACAAGGTAAACCAGTAGCCCCCAAGGCATATTACCCCAGCCTGGCTGAGGCAGAACATGGTCTGACTCATCTGGGAAAGCAAGGTATGTGCAAATTGGTAAGAGCATACTGGTGTGCACCAGGTTTTTCTTCACAAGCAGAAAAGAGAGCAATGTCCTGTCTGACCTGCTTGAGGAAGAACATAGGGAAAGCGATCCCTACCGAACCGTCCCACATTCCACCGACTGATGGACCTTTACAGGTGATACAAATTTATTTAATCGAATTACCACCCTGCAGGAATCTCAAGTATATATTGGTGTGCACTCACGTATTTTCTAATTGGGTTGAGACCTACCCAGCGGCCACTTATACTGCTGCGTTTACTGCCAAGAAAATAGTTCAGGAATTTGTATGCAGATACGGTATCCCTAAAATCTTTGAGAGTGACAGTGGTACTCATTTCACAGGTGATGTTTTCTAAAATATGTGTAAGCTGATGGGTATTAATAGCCGACTTCACACCCCCTACCGACCGCAAGCCAGTGCCAAGGTAGAGAGGATGAACGGGACTATTAAAAATAAGTTATGTAAAATCATGGCAGAGACTGGACTAGGATGGCCAGAAGCATTACCTTTGGTCCTGTATAGCATAAGGACCATTCCTAGACCTCCTCTAAATCTATCCCCATTTGAAATACTGTTCGGTAGACAACCTCATTTGATTATAAGTCCACAGGAAAACTTGAAAGGTAACAACGAGGTAACTGTAAGGTATCTTATATCAATGAGTAAGCAATTAAAACAGCAATAGCAGAAACTGAAATTGTTGTCCCATGATATGCCTGAAACTAACTGTCATGATGTTGAACCAGGAGAATATGTTATGATCAGAAATTTCTTGCGTTCAGGTTATTTGACTGATCAGTGGGAAGGTCTGTACCAGGTGCTGCTGACAAGTACTACATCTTTGAAGGTGGCTGAGAGAGATACCTGGGTCCATTCCACTCACTGCAAAAAGGTCAATTAACCGGTGGAGAATCAAGTCGGAGACAAGGCTGATAGCGTGGACCTGTCGGTCGCGAACTTGTTCCGGGAGGATTGAAAAGGTCGTAGTGAGATGCCTGAACTAAAAGAAATTTGCAGGTCTTGTTGTGGCAATGGACGGGCCTGCTGTGTTCATTTTCATATTCTTTTTTAGAGTGTTCACCATTCTGGTTGATTCTGGGATATCCGATTTCTGTGATGGGGGACCGATTGAGGAGATGGGAGCTGATGGCAGTGCTGATGGAGTGGAATCAGGAGGAGTGCTATTCCAATCAGGGGAGTATCTGACCAATCTTAGTACTGTTATTGTTAAGAGAGCTGTTATTCCGGATACTCGGGGATGGTGTGGAAGTTTATCGTCTGAATATTCCTGTATTTGTGAGCTTTGTGGGTCCCTAGTTGATGAGAACTGTATTCAACGGTGCCAGCCTAAATATAACCTGTATTGGGGTAGGTATCCTTTAGAGGATTGTCATAGCATGGTAGGCAAAATATTAAATCAAACTGATTGCTGGGTGTGTTCACATGTGCCACAGGGACAGCATAACGTAAGGTTGGTGCCATTTCCGCTGAATATCATGGAAATTTTAGAATTACAAAAAGGGAAAACATTGGATGGAAAATTCCTCTCATCTAAACCACCTCATTTCAAACTCTATCAATTCCAAGTAGATAGATCACTTTTGTGTTTGAACATAACCAACCCCAATAAACCTGGGAGTTGGGAAGTGACAGGGAATAATTAGATGATGACCTTTTCACAGAGAGCTGATAATGAGTCCGTAAATCATGATTTGTTACGTTCAATTAAATCTAGTGGGAAACATTTTAGGTACCGGTATATATTGAGTTCCACCAAAGAAATTATTGGTAAGGTACCAGATGGTTATTTTGCAAAAATAATACAACCAGAGACTTGCATGTACCAGATGGAAGACCCTGAGATAGGATTGTTTGCAAGGGAAATGTGTTTAATGATAATGATGCATACTATTCCTTATGTTCTCCGCGATAATGTGTATTTTTTATGTGGAAGAAAGGTGTATAAGTGGCTCTCCCCGAGTTCCGAAGGTTTGTGTTACCTGGGAAGAGTAGTCCCAGAAGTTATGACCCCCACACATGTTGAAATGCTTGGTATGCATAAAAACACACCATCACCGTATCTTCACACGCAGTATGAACACAGAGGCAAATGAAATATGATACCTGGTGACATGCATAAAGCCACTCAGTTAATTAGTGAGACAACTGGCTTCCAAGTTTTAGTCGCACTGGATCCCACCAGAATCGCTCGGGGTATATTACATTTTAGATATATTCAGGAATGTGATGACACATTCGGGTATACAGGGAGAGAATTGCAAGCATACAAGAAAGAACTGGTGCAACACAGACTAGTGTTAAATTATTTAACTGCTGTTACTGGAGGGTATTGTGTAACTTTGGCCACCCAATTTGGAGTGAAGTGTTGCACCTATGTCACCAATGATACCAGCGACCCCAAAGAGGTGATAGACCGGAAGATGGACGAAATTCTGCAGCTAAAATGGGAGTTTCGTAAGAACCATAATGCTTCAGTGGCTGAAGTAGGGGAGAAAATAGATGGATGGGTCTCATGGTTGAAACCAGTGAAATGGTTCTCAGGCCTAGGGGAATGGGTCCAGGAAGTGATCGCCAGCATAGGCAAATTCTTGATCCTTATACTGATTGTCATTATAGTAATTGGCCTATGTGTCCGGTATGTTCCTATTGTGTTGAAGTGTGGAAAATGTAAAAATAGATAAGACGAAAGAACGAAATTATGATGGTGGTCTGTAACGGCAATATGAATACTGAGGTAAATATAGAACTGCATTACAACCCTGAACTAGGAAATACCATCATCTAATGTATTATATTTAGACGTGCATAGAATGTATTATTGAAATGTTACTTTTGAAACACCTCAGATAATGTTAAGTCTCAAATTCCCCTTCAAGACTGCCTTTATAGGACTGGTGTATCCCCACACCTTTCACATGATCTTCCAAGATCCGCAGTGTGCGTATAATAGTAGTTTTATGTCCCCACTCAGAGACACATTATTGATGGATTAAGAACCACTTTGTGCCATCCCCTAATAACATTAAGTAATATGCGTATGTATGCCTAAAATTAATTTTAACATCAGGATGTGATAGCATGTTGTTCGCTATCAAAGGGTGGACTGTCAAAGCTGAATTAGTGGCTGAGACGGAATCAGTGTAAAAAATTAGCGTGCGCGATGCCATCTTGCGAATGGCAGCTAGAATCCATTTTAGAAACAAGAATCTGCAAGATGCCATTTTGCGATCAGCGCCATTTTAAGTTACAACTCATGAGCTAAGTACAGATGGCAATGTTTTTGATAATCTACCAAGGGCAACTGGAAGAACAGCCTCTGAGAAAAGTAAATAGAATAGACAATACACCAGAATACTGTGAGTGTTTTACATACAAATTGGGAATCCCTGTATATAGAAAAGTATAGTTGTGGCAATTGTAATATAACTCAGGCATTGATCTACACAATTGAATTTGTCTGAATCCTAAACAGGTTTTAGTCCCACACCCAGACAGAATGGCCCCGGCTTCACAGCTGGGGGTAACACATTTGCATTACAGTTTGAAACTGTAAATAAGGAATGAGATATGTGTGTGTGTGTATATATGTATGTATGTGTGTATATATATATATATATATATATGTATACATATATATATGTGTGTATAGAATCTCATGCATAGACACCGCACATTACGCACAGTTGAGCTGCTAGCATGACGCTCAGTAGCGAATGCACAATATCCTGCATGCGAACGCTGTTTATTAGCTGCATGTGTGCACATCTGCCCCAAATCAGATAAACCTAACTAGCATCTTTTCCCATATCCCTAATACTTACATAATGCACACTTACACAAAAGGTTCCATAGCTATAAAGTAAAAGATTCAAGTTGTATTCATTTATTACAAATGCTGTGAACTAAAGACTATTTTGGTATCTAAGGTTTAATACATGATAAGTAAGCCGTGTTTGATATTATACTGATCCACACTTTATCCACAGCTTCCCGATATCAATGGTGTGAAGATCGGAACATGTGTTCGCAACTTATGGACCGTAAAGACATAAAGAACCAAAATGTATTTTTGTGCATGCAGGGGAAATAGAGGAGGCAACAAGCTGTTAGAGGCTGTTCTGTGTCCATTTGAACCAACCTGTTAAATGCTCTGTAACAGGTGCATCCCCCTTGGGAACCAATGGCTTCAGCAACAAGCCTTTCTATTGTGTTGTCTATTTCTGGGGGGGTATAAATATGTGTGCTCTGACCCTGGGTTTCTAGTCTTCTTGCTGAATGCTGATAGACGGGGGTTTCTTGCTGATGCCTACATCTGGTCCAGAGGAGCTGCGTATGTATGACTGTACTTGGGTCTGTATAATTCTTTGCGCTAAATTGTACTTAGATCATAGCGTGTAACTGACTGTACTTTTACTTGAAATATCACTTTGTGCTTTGGAACCAGAGGTTCAAGGTCTGGAGTCTTTATTTACTATATGACTGTGTATGCAAAATAACGTCATCCTTAGAGGTTTATAGGCAGGATATTAGCAAGTATAGGCAGGATATTAGAAGGTATAGGCAGGAGTGTATAGAGGTTAGAATCCAATATCCTTACTGGACTGCCTGCCTCCGCGCCTCAGGGATGCGATACAGTCGCTGCTTTACAACCACTCCTTCAGGTGTATTTATCTCATGCTCTACTAAAGCAGTGCGGCCTGGCAAGGTGGAAAACACATCCTGATTATTGCGAACTAAGGGCCTGATTCAGACCCACTCACGAGCGCATAGCGCTCCCAAGCAGGTCGATGGTCGGGCAGTGTGCATGCACGGCATGCATGCTGTGCGTGTGCGAGCCCCGGAGTGATTGAGAACTTCACTCGCTCAGGGCTCACAACAAAACGGGGCAGCTGTCGATGTTGATCGACAGCTCGCCCCGTTTTGTAGGCGGGTCAGGGGGTGGCTGCACAAATGGAGGCGTTCCCAAAGCAATGCCTGCCATTTGTGGGCAGCCCTACTGACATCACACGTGATGTCAGTAGTAAACTTCCTGCTCTATTAGAGCAGGAAGTTCACTGGGGCTTGCAGTGGTTGAGACCCTACCACAAGGGTCTCGGCGCAAGCCCGATGGTCATGATAATCACGACCATCGCCAGGCTGCCCACACAAGCTGTGGGTGGTCACCCACAGCTTAGCGAGCGGCCTGGAGGCAGATGTTTTTTTTTTAGAAATCCACCCTGAATCAGGACCTAAGGCTTCCATTTTTATTCACTGTTTTGCTGACAAGGTGTCTGCCAGCAGAAATCTGTAGGGCCAGGTGAACAGAGCGGCCCCCAGGAACCTGATGGGTGGCAATTTCCAGTGCATCCGCGGCAACATCTGTATTGGGTATGACACCTCTGCAAATATTTTTCTCTGGCCGTAACTGGGCAAAATTTTGCGGATCTATTCTGACATTAACTGCGCAGAGGTTCTCTCTCCAAAAAGAACTGGCCGTGCTTTTCCACTCTTCTCCCTTTTTGGAGGTAGGGCCTTAGAGACTTTACATTGGTGTTGTCTCTGTGGTTCCCTTACAATCTCAACAAATCCTGGGAAATTGCATCCCAACATGATAGGATAGGGGAGCTTAGGACCAACTGCGGCTACCACCTCATAAGTGCACCCCTTTATGGTGAGGCTCATTGGCACCTGGGATAAATTTTCTGTGGACTCATGAACGCAGAGTACTTCAACTAATCCTGGCACCTTTTCCACTAGGCTGGGCAGGACAGCCTCTGAGATTAGGGTTAGCTCACTTGCTGAGTCTATGATAGCTGGGAGTTCTCGGCCACTCAGTTACACAGTTTCCCACATTAATGGGGTTCTGGAATCCAGGTGTACCATCATGCAAAAAGTGGGTTATGTAGCGCCCCTACTAGCAACCCCACATTCCATAGGCTCTGTTTTTCTGAGTCAGTCCCATCTTATATGATCTGGCTCTCTGCATGCACTCTTAGCAAATGACACTGGGATCTCCAGCAGTTTTTCCTTGAGGAGGGGTGACAGTCGGGGTCACAGGCCAATGGGTGCCATATTAACGGGTCGCTCATTCCCTGGTTTCTTTTCTGGGATTTTTGTCTTATTTCCTGCTGTTTCATACTGCTCCAATACAGAATCAGTAAATAAACCCAGGGACGCAACTAGAGGGGGCTAGAGGTGCACGTGCACCGGGAGGGGATTGCGGGGGGGTGAAAAAGCTGACTCGGCCATCTGAAAATGTCCGCTGCCGAAGAGGAGACTAATGCTAGAAGTCCTTACTGGACCTCTAGTGTCTGTCTCTTTCTTGCCGTGGCCATTTTTGGATGGCCGTTTTCAGCAGATTCCATGCGGACTAGCCGTCCGCATGGACTCTGCTGAAAATGGCCATCCAAAAATGGCCGCCGCCAAGGAAGAGACAGATGCTAGAGGTCCTACTGGACCTCTAGTGTCTGTTAGCAGAGCACAATGCACACAGCGTTCCCGGAAGTGCCGGGAACGCTGGCGCTGCAGGGAGAAGATGCTGAGAGCTGCATCTTCTCCCTTCAAATCCCCTCGCAATGAGTATAAACCCCCCTGGAAACGAGCATAAACCCCATGGCAATGAGCATGTAACTCCTTTTGACGAGCATGGAACCCCATGGCAATGAGCATGGAACCCCATGGCAACGAGCATGGAACCCCATGGCAACGAGCATGTAACTCTTGGCAACGAGCATGAAACCCCTGGTAACAAGCATAAATCCCCTGACAACAAGCATGAACCCCCCTGGAAATGAGCATGTAACCCCTGGCAACGAGCAGGTAATTTTAAAGTAATTAGAAGCATTACTGTGGGGCATAAAATGGTGTCGGGCAAATATGTAAGTGGCACTTTGGTAATAGGCATTACAGTGTGTGGCATAATGTGTAATGGGCATTATGGTGTATGGAATAATGTAAGTCACTATACCAGGGATGTCTGAGTAGTGCACTGATTTATGGAGGAGCTAGGACAAACTCCAGGTACAGGAAGGGAGGGGGCGCAAAATTGCTGCCTTGCACCGGGTGACAGATATCCTAGTTTCGGCCCTGATAAACCAAGGACGCTTAATCTTGCTGGTGACAGTATATACTACAACTGAACTTCAGCTCTCCAAAAGGTGTTGTTACCCTTTTAATCCCACAATGAAAGACTACAATTTAAGTCTCAAGGCCACAAGAAGGAGAGCGCTATTCAGTTGATTGAGATTTGAATAATTATTAAAACCAAAAACAATTAAAGTATCTAATTCATACAAAAACAATTCATTTACATCTTTCAATTAGCCAGCATAATTGATACACATAAAATTTTTTTAGTAACAATTTAATAATCTCCCAAAAAAACAGCAAATAATGTCAGTGATAGATTTTATAGTATCCAAAATTCCACAAACAATGTAAGCCTTTTAAAGATAATTAGTAGATTATATAATAGCCCAAGAGCAGCAAATAATGTGACCCTTTTAAAAACAGTTAGTAAATTTTTTAATGTCCCAAAAGCAGCAAGCAATATATGTCTTGTAAAGGTGATTAGTGGATTTTATAATGTCCCAAAAGCAGACAGCAACAATATAAGCCTTTTAAAAGCAGTTAGTAAATTTTATAATATCCCAAAAGCAGCAAGTATTATATGCCTTTTTGAAAGTGATTAGTGAATTTTGTAACGTCCCAAAAACAGACAGCAATTTATGCCTTTTAGAAGCAGTTAGTGCATTTGAAATGTCCCAAAAGAAGCAAACAACGCATGTCTTTTATAAATGGTTAGTAGAATTTCTTGGAAGCAATAGGTTAGTAAGTTCTTTTTTCCAGCTTAAAATAATAATAGTATTCAGAGTCTTATATTCTATATAAATAAGATCTGTTAGATACCATGCATAATAAGCACAATTTTGCTCCGGGCTTTTCACCATGCATTTCCTCCTGCTGCTGGTATTTCCAATTCATACAGCTACAAGGGGGACCAGTACAGCCAAACAGTCCTCTCTCAAAAGGTGCTCTCAGCGCTGTTAGCCTTTTAGCTTTTTAATGTCTTGCTTCACCGCTTCTACATTCAAAGGTACCGTGTGTAGTGCATTTCTCCGCCTAGTATGCACCATCAGTGGCTTCCTCAGACACTCATCAGGTACCTCTGGACTCTTACTTATACCCCGTTTCACTTCTTCATTAGTCGCCGCACGTGCATGTGCCCTTCGTACGTAGCACCCCTACTAGCAACCCCACACTCCATAGGCTTTGTTTTTCTGGGACAGTCCCGCCTTGTATGACCTGGCTCTCTGCATGCACTCATAGCAAATGATGCTGGCATCTCCAGTGGTGTTTCCTTGAGAAGGGGTGATAGTCGGGGTCATAGACCAATGGGGTGCCATCTTAACCCTCATTCCCTGGTTTCTTGTCTGGCATTTTAGTCATATTTCCTGTGGTTTCATACCACTCCAATACAGTAATTAATTCCTCTAAATTCAGCGTGTATGACCCAGCACTGCATATTCTGCCCTAGGATACTTATACACGGGTCAACAACCACTGTCTTTACAATCTGTGCTGCAGTTTTGTATTCTGGCTGGAGCCAACTTCGCCACTATCTGGCAAGTTCTGCAACCTGCTTCCGAGTAGGGACCCCTGGTAGTAGGGCCCATTCATGGAAGTGCTGTGCCTTCCCAGAAGGAGTGAGACCTGACCTGGCCAGAATGGCACTTTTAACTAAGTCATATTTTTCTGCATCAGCAAAGGACAAATCAGCAAAGGTTTTCTGAGCCTCACCAGTGAGATAGGGGGCAAGTCTGTCAGTCCAAGTATCTGCTGGCCGCTTTAAACGCTGCGCGGCCCTCTGAAATATCAATAAATATGCCTCTGGGTCATCTGAGGCAAAAATGTTCTTAGATGCCCTGCACTTTCCGTGCCCACTGACTGGGTCAGCAGCTGCAACATTTGTTCCTCTGTCTTTTGATGAGAGGCCAACAAATTGCTATAGTACATACTCACCTTTGGCCGGCGGCACGCGACTGAAGTCTGCTCGTTCCCACGAGCAGACAGTAGCGCAGTGTAACAGCATGCAGTAACATGCTGTTACATTGTATCCGGGGCCCATCTTGGATTTCTGCGGAAAACATTGTGGGACACAAAGGTGAGTATTGGATCTTTTTTTACAGGTAATTCCAATAGGATACTTTATGTTGACAAGTGGACGTGAACATCTGGAAACAGGTGAGTGTCTATGTATGTAATAAAGCTTTATTTTACAGGTGTGTTGTGTGTTTTTTTTCTTTACAGGTACCAGTGGGCCCTTAATGCCCCGCATGCTGGTACTTGTGGTTCTAGATGTACCAGCATGCGGGGGAGGCTTGCTGGGACCTGTAGTTCCACTGTAAAGACAATGATGATAGATCTATTTTTTACACTTCACCTAACACAATCAACCCACCACCCACCACCTAGGGGTGGCGGGGATAGCCCCGGGCTATCAGCCTAGGCCAGGGGTGCCCTAGAGAGGGTGACCTCTTTATTGGGGGGGTCACCAACTCCCCAGGGTTCCCTGGCCTGGGCTGACTAAAGGTCAGGGCTGATGATGGGGGGCCTGGTGAAAGAGCACCCCTTGCTGTGGCATCAGTCCCCCATTAGAAAGGGTCCAGGGCTGGTTTTAATTATACGGTGGAACTCATGTCATTTTTTATCACTGTATATTTAAAACCAGCTCTGTCCCTGCAGCCTTGTGCTGGTTCTTACATTACAGGGGGATCCCTACACATTTTTATCACTGTAATGTTAAGAACCTGGACAGGCTGGCAAGCCCGAGGCTGGTTAGTGTTTTTGGGGGGGACCTCACGTCATTTTTTTCACAATTTATCCCTATTTTTTACAGTTACAGAAAGAAACATACACAAATCACAACGATTTGTGTATGTTTCTGACCATCTCGCAGCTCAGGGAGTTGAGAGTTTGAAAAGTGATTTTGCAAGAGAGTTTGCTCCTATCTCCCCCGAGCTTGTCATCACGATTTTTGGTAAATTTGAGCGATGTATGTTTTTGGTGAAAAGTACTTCTGATTTGGCCCGATGGTGATTTGATTCGAGATTGCTATCTCACCCGAGTTTTACGAGGGAGATGAGAGAAATCTCTCTCTAACTCACCTGACTTTGCTTTTAGTAAATTTGCAAGCAGGGAAAAAATCAATAAATCACCCGAGATGGTCATCTCGACCTGTCTCGATTGTTAGTAAATTTACCCCTTAGTGTACAGTGATGCTGGAATTGATTGTCTCTTTTCTACAACCTGCTGTGCCTTCAGTACCTGGGCTCCTAACCCTGCTGCCAGCGAGACTCAATTTCCAGATCTGGATCCCCTGCAGTCCTGCAGCTGGTACCTGTGGAGTGTCTACAAATTTGTTTAATATTTTCATTAATACCCCTTGTCTTCCTAGTTTTTCTCCTTGCTCACTACTCTTTGTCCTACTTCAGTCTCTCATTTTTGCTTGTAAAAGCAGCCGAATTTACCAAGCTCCAGAATGCGATGCATTCCGTAACTTGGCCTGTTGTAGCCTAAGGAATACATTTTGCAAAAATTACCGGGGTAGGGAACCTCCCCAGCGCTCAGCAGTAGCGCATGCGCGGTCAGCAGACTACATATGCACAGCAGTGTGACCTGCTCCTGAAGATGTAGTGAAGGGATCGCAAATGCGATCCCTTCACTACTTACATACTGCAGGGACAGGCACCTTTTTGGATCCCTTCTCGAGTGTATTTTAATACATTTTGGGCACACTTGCCTACTTTTAAAAAAGCATTTTAGGGAGCTTGTGAAAACAATACCTATGAGCGCATCAGTAAAGTGGACATGTACTGCTACATCTGAGAGGTGCGGCATATAATTGCCTTACATCAGAATATAAACAAGCCCCAGAGAAGTTAGTAAGTTCTATTTGTTAATGAAAAAACTCTTTTCAGAAAATGCATGTGGCCATGTTTCCTTATGTGCCATGTTTGAAGTTGAACTGCCATGCCACACATGGCAGTTCAACTTCAAACATGGCACATAAGGAAACACTTTGATTATTCAAGAGAGGCCTGAGGGAGTTGGAGTATGTATGTAGTTGAAGGCAGGGCAGAGAGAGGAAGGGTTGATTGGTAGTAAAAAATAATTAATTTTTGATTCCAAAGAAAATTTATGAGGGAGAAGGGGAGGGGAGGAGGCATTTACAAAAAAAAGTGATACATTCACATCAGTCCTTGCCAGAGAGGAATCCTTGAGCATAGCTGCTGCTGCTGGGAGTTGATTTTCTCATCCCAGAAGGGGACCAGGAAGACTTCTTGTAGTGCTTTCCAGATGAAAAAGCATTTCCCAACCTATGCAGGGACATTATAAAAACATAGTTAATTAGTGGCCTCAACCGTAGCATCTATGATTTAAGGCAGGGGTAGTCAACTCTGGCCCTTGAGAGCTACCAACAGTGCATGTTTTCCAGGTCTCACAGAATCACAAATGTAATAATTAACTCCACCTGTGGATCTTTCTAAATGTGTTGATGAGTAATGAATACATCTGTGCACCAGCTAGGTCATCTGGAAAACGTGAGCTCTTGAGAACCGAGGTTGGCTACCCCTGATTTAAGGCCTTACATTGTGTATTTCTTGAGAATCTTGCACCTGCTTCTGTGGCTAGAAGTGGATTTTCATCCCAGAAGGGGACCAGGAAGAGTGCTTCCCAAAAATAAATAAACAATTGACTTAAATAATCCTTTGCAAGCCTTCTGTAAAGGCATTTCCCAACCTGTACAGGGACATAAAAAAACAGTTAGTGGCCTTAAAGTGGCACTTAACCAGCACAGATATGTGGACAAGTGTAAGATCTATGATTTAAGGCAGGGGTAGCCAACCCTGGTCCTCGAGAGCTACCAACAGTGCATATTTTCCAGGTCTCCTCACAGAATCACAACTGTAATAAATAATTAACTCCACCTGTGGATCTTTTCAAATGTGGTGCTGAGTAATGAATACACCTGTGCACCTGCTAGGTAGTCTGGAAAATGTGAACTGTTAGTAGCTCTTGAGGACCGAGGTTGGCTACCCCTTATTTAAGACCTTCCGTGTTGTCTTTCTTGAGAATCCTGTGCCTGCTTCTGTGGCTAGGAGTGGATTTTCATCCCAGAAGGGGACCAGGAAGAGTGCTTTTTCCAAGAACAATTGACTTAAATAATCCTTTGCAAACCTTCTGTAAAGGCATTTCCCAACCTATACAGGGACATTAAAAAAAAATAGAGTAATGCTGATTTTCTTGAATGATATGAACAATAATGATATCGTTGAATGATATATTGTTCATATCATTAATTTTTAGGCAGTGAACAATTGACCAACGATGCACATTCTAGCATGGACGATAAAGATATCTTTCATCGTCCATGCATGCAGGCCAACTTGGACAATATCGTCAATTTTCCCTGATCAGAGATGTGGCAGGATGACTCACTGAAAGATATCTTTGAAAGATATCTTTCAAATCGTTGGTGGTACAGATCGTACCATGTGTATCCACCTTTAGTTAGTGACCTTCAAACTGCCATTGTTCCCACTGTCCACTTAACCAGATCAAATATGTGAACAAGCGGAACAGAGCATTAAATGCAACATTTCAGATTTAAGGTTTAAGTATTACTTGGGAATTCTTGAGCACCATGCCTGCTTGCTGGGAGTGGATTTTCATCTCGAAAGGGATGAAGACATTGTTTTTTCTTCCCAATGGACACAGATCTGAAGAGAAAGAGATACATGTAATAACTACTGGCAGGAAAAAGAGGCAATTTGGGGGTAATTTTAGTTTCACTAAAGTTTCTAAAAATGAAAAGTGTTCATGTTGCCCATAGCAACCAATCAGATCCTGTCTATCATTTTCTAGAATGCAATAGAGAAATGAATGATAACTACAATGATTGGTTGCTATGGGCAACATGAACACTTTTCATATTAGAAACTTTAGTAAATAAATATACCCCTTGGGGACCCTTACACAAAAAACTGCCTTTGCTTTACTTGAGCATCCCACCTTCCAGTGTGTACTCAGAAAGAGTTTTCAGCACAGCCGGAAACACAGTTTTAGCTGCTTTATTCAATTTTTTATTCCATATACTCTATTTTTACCTTTGAAAATGTTTATGCAAATCTCAGCAGAGGCATTTGTGATGCCTTGGCTAATGCGCACACACACACAGAAAAAAAACACATTGAATTCATTTTTGGGGGGCTCTTGGGAGAGCACCTGAACAAGGCAGCAGCCCCTTGATAAACAACACAGGCAGCACAGCACCCCTGCACACCTACACCGATGACAGGTGTGGCTAACGCGCACACAAAAAAAGTTTATTTTTCTATTTGAACACTGGGAGTGAACCCCTGAAAGAGACAGCAGACCCTTGACAGACAGCAGCACAGCACCCCTGCGCACCTATGCCGATGACAGGTGTGGCTAACACGCACACCAAATAAAAAAATAAATAGATACATTTTAACACTGGGGGTGAACCCCTGAAAGAGACAGCAGCCCCTTGACAGACAGCAGCACAGCATCCCTGCACACCTATGCCGATGACAGGTGTGGCTAACATGCACACAAAAACAGTGTTTATTTTTTTTTTTATTTGAACACTGGGAGTGAACCCCTGAAAGAGACAGCAGCCCCTTGACAGATAGCAGCACAGCACCCCTGTGCACCTACGCCGATGACAGGTGTGGCTAACACGCACACAAAAAAAATAGTTTATTTAATATTTTTTGAACACTGGGGTGAATCCCTGAAAGAAGCAGCAGCCCCTTAACAGACAGCAGAACAGCACCCCTACGCTGATGACAGATGTGGCTAACACACACACACACACACAAAACCTTTTTTTTTCACAGTGGGGGTGGGTGAAGAGCAGAGCCGTAACTAGAATTTTTGGTGCCCTCTGCCAGAAAGAGCATTGGCGCCCCCCTCATTTTTCAAAGGGATATAATGCACCCAAAAAAGGGCCATGGCTTTATGTGGAAGGGCCAGGGAAGAGATAGGGGGAAGCCAGGAGATGCTGGGGATGAAATAAGAGGAAGCTACAAGTGAGAATGATAATAAACAGAAATTTGACAGGCCCAAAAAGTGCCCCCTGACCTGTGGTGCCCTGTGTGATGGCACCGGCCGCACTACTCTAGCTACGGCCCCCCTGAAGGACAGAGCACCCCCTGGACAACACAGCACTACAGCCAGCCAGCCCCTATGGTAGGGCAACAGCCAGCCCATATGGACAGGACAACAGCCAGCCCCTATTGACAGGACAACAGCAAGCCAGCCCCTCTATAGACAATAGCCAGCCCTTATGAACAGAACAACAGCCAGCCCCTATATGGACGATAGTAGCCAGCCCCTATGTGCAGCATCAGCTTGCAACAGCACAGTTACCAACTCCCTCCCTCTTCACACACACAGCCAGATGAAAAAATGGTGGCAATCATGGGACCTTTATAGAATCCAAAATCCGTGAAAATTTGATAGCGGGATGATGATGTTTTGCCTTGTTTCAGATCCGAGTCAGGCGGGAAAACCCGAGCCGACTCGGATGTACCTCGCATCCCCGTAGTTCGGGTGGGTTCAAATCTCTGAGATCCGAACCCGATCATCCCTAATTATCGGATCTAAGACCCAACAATTACAAATTATGCCTTGGTGGATGGACTTCTATCAATTCAAGCACTCAGACCCAGGGGTAATTTTACTAAAGTGAGAGTTTTTAGAAGTGGAGATGTTGCCCATAGCAACCAATCAGATTATATTTAACATTTAACTAGCACCTTCAAGAAGATAATAGTTAGAATCTGATTGGTTGCTATGGGCAACAACTCCACTTCTGAAAACTCTCACTTTAGTAAATATACACCCCAGGCTTGTATTTACTCTGATATACAAGAGACGTGCAAAAGTATTCACCTCCATTAGCTTTTTACCTTTTTTTGTTACATTACAACCTGTAATTTTTTATTTTTTTTTTATCTGAATTTTATGTGATGGATCTGCACAAAATAGTCTAATTTGGTGAAGTGAAATTAGATAAATATATATAGAAAAGAGTCTTTATAAATAAAATTCTGACAATTGGCATGTGCATATGTAATGGCCCCCTTTTCTATGAAGCCCCTCAAAAGTTCTGGTGCAACCAATTACCTTCAGAAGTCACATAATTAGTAAAATTAAGTCCACCTGTGTAAAATCTAAGTGTCACATGATCTGTCAGTATAAACACACCTTATCTGAAAGGCCCCAGAGGCTGCAGCACCACTAAGCAAGAGGCATCACACCATGAAGACCAAGGAGCTCTCCAAACAAGACAGGGACAAAGTTGTTGAGAAGTACAATTCTGGGTTGGGTTATAAACAAATATCCAAATCTTTGATGATCCCCCGGCATACCATCAAATCCATCATCATCAATTGGAAAGAACATGGTACCACAACAAACTTGCCAAGAGAGGGCTGCCCGCCAAAACTCACAGACCGGGCAAGGAGGGCACTAATTAGAGAGGCAGCACAGAGACCAAAAGTAACCCCGAAGGAGCTGCAGAGTTCCACAGCAGAGACTGGTGTATCTGTGCATGTGACCACAATAAGCCGTAAACTCCATAGAGCTGGGCTTTATGGAAGAGTGGCCAGAAAAAAGCCATTATTTAGTGATAAAAATAAGACATGATTTGAGTTTGCCAAAAGGCATGTGGGAGACTCCCCAAATGTATGGAGGAAGGTGCTCTGGTCAGATGAGACTAAAATTTAACTCTTCGGCCACCAAGGAAAACACTATGTCTGGAGCAAACACAACACATCCCATCACCCCAAGAACACCATCCCCACAGTGAAACATGGTGGTGGCAGCATCATGCTGTGGGGATGTTTTTCAGCAGCAGGGACTGGGAAACGGATTTGAGTGGAGGGAAAGATGGATGATGCTATATACAGGGATTTTCTTGAGCAAAACCTGTTTCAGTCTGCCTGTGATTTGAGACTGGGATGGAGGTTCACCTTCCAGCAGGACAATGACCCGAAGTATCCTGCTAAAGCAACACTCGAGTGGTTTAAGGGGAAACAGTTAAATGTGTTGGAATGGCCTAGTCAAAGCCCAGATTTCAATCCAATTGAGAATCTGTGGTCAGACTTGAAGATTGCTGTTCACAAGTGGAAACCATCCAACATGAAGGAGCTGGAGCAGTTTTACCTTGGGTAATGGGCAAAAATCCCAGGGGCAAGATGTGGCAAGCTCATAGAGACTTATCCAAAGCGATTTGCAGCTGTAATTGCCGCAAAAGGTGGCTTGACAAAGTACTGACTTTAGGGGGGGTGAATAGTTATGCATGCTGAAGTTTTCTGTTATGTTGTCCTAAATGTTGTTTGATTCACAATATAAAAAAAACACAACTTCACAGTTGTAGGCATGTTCTGTGAATGAAATGATGCACACCTTTAAACAATCCATTTTAATTCCAGGTTGTGAGGCAACAAGACCTGAAAAATGCAAAGGGGGTGAATACTTTTGCAAGGCACTATATATATTTTATATGTTTCCTGTGCAACTGTGGTTAGCTAATCAATTTCAATCACTGGGGATGTTTTCAAGGGATACCTCTCGCATTGTTATGGTTTTCTGAATCTGGCCTCTGTGTTTTATTTTACATTGTTTGTTATATTTGTGTGTCCCATTTACAGCTGCTTAAGCTTACATATATAGATGTTGAAACTGGAGGGCCAATGTATCACTCGCATTTTTTTTGGGAAAAAACAATCCTATTATCGTAGCGTTTCTCAATGCATAAAATTTTTTTATTGGTGGAATGTAACAAAAGACTTACAAGCAATATAGCATTTCTAAAACCACTGTGGGATGAGATATTATTTATTTATACTTATTGCAAATTTGTTGGCCAACACACTGGATTCGGAATCATTGCGCATGTGTCGGGAAAGAAGCAGAGCATGCGTATTCGTCAAAATCACAAACAATTCCCTCGTGTCCTCACTCCATGGAGGAGGAAGAGGAGGTTCATTTAATTAATCAATTAAAATATATCATATATTGTGGATCAATTTACTTACATGTGTCAAATAATTAATTATAATTAAAGGTTCAGTTGAAGTGGACTGTGATAAAGGCTCCTGCTCACTAGTAACAAGTAGACTAAAGAAAAAAAGAAGGATCTGGAAAACACGGTTTTCACATTAGTGAGCTCTCAGATCCCCTTCTCCTAAAACCCTCTTTTTATGAAAAATCTATATCTACGTCATTTGAGGCAAGCAATAAACAGGAGCAAGAAAATCTGATGAAATATTTAATCATATTTTCAGCTTGATACGTTGGTCCCTAGGTGTTCTGGCTTTATTTTTTCTGTCCCATTGTTTTTTTTTTATATTCGTCTGCCATCTAGTGGCTCTTTATGATTATTACTGTGAATTGTGGTCTTTTCTTATACCTGTGTACTTGGGGTTCTATTCCCTGTTTGTTTATAATTCACACTCCAATTTTGTCTAAATATGTCATCTTCAAATTTGTATTAGGGATCACTCATTGTGATTATAGCTATTCAATTTGTCTGTTGTTTAGGGACACTCCCATTCTAATTAGGTGACCTGAGCAAAGATATATATTTTTTTATGCAATCTGTTTTTTATTGAAATAAGTTCAGATCATACAAATGGACAACAAGAACATCAAAACTTAAGTGATTCAGAAAATCCTGCATAGAGCAATTGTACAGAAGATATGAAATCTACAAGCTACATAAATGAACATAACAAACAGAAAACGAAGAGCATAGAGATAGAATATAAAAAAAATTGGCAAAGGAAGGAGAAGCGGGGAGAAAGGGAAGGGAGGTACAGTTGCCACCATACTTACTGAGGAAAATTAGGGGAAGGAGATGCAAAAAGAGTAACATAATCTGGAGATTCCTTGAATTCCAACCAAGTGAGCCAATTAGCAGTAAAGACAGAAGATGCCAGGTTTGAAGAAGTAAGGTCTTCTATAGTTATGTAGAGGTCAATTCTCTGGAACCACTGAGAGAGAGTGGACTGGACAGTGGATCTCCAAAAGCAGGGGATGACTGCATTTGCTGCATTCATGAGATGGCGGAGCAAGGATTTTTTACATTGAGAAATGGACATGTCCATTAAATTGAGAAGCCAGAACTCAGGTGTGGCAGGGAATGGGAGACAAGTGATCTTTTCTGAGATCTCATGAACAGAAGCCAGCCAGCATCAGGCACAGCGATCAAATATGGAGTGGAGTGATCCGGCAGGGATCAGAGAGACCCGGGAGGTGTGCAGGGCATCTATACCAGTGAGACATAATCTTATACTGAGTCTTGAGTACCTGTATCAAAGAGGAACTAGCAATTGTGTAATTAAACACCCGAGATTACTGGGCCGCAGTCAATTCTCTTGACAGCTCTTTATGCCATGCTGAGACATGACTCGGAATAGGATCTGGGAGGCTAGCCAGACACACTTGATACAAATTAGATATTAAATGTCAAGGTGGAGTTTTCGAGCAAAATTATGATTCAAAAGATGTCGGATCCCACCCTACTGTACGGACAGATAATGAGGCAAAATAATGTCTAATCTGGAGGTAGCACCAAAATTAATTAGATGGAAGGCCCAAGGCACTTTGAAGGTCCGTGAAGGACCGTAACCCTGCTGCATCTACCAATTAGTCAAAATGCAAAATACTCTGTAGGGACCAACCTGAGTGGGGAGGCAATGACAGTCCAGGCTGGAATTCCAAGTTATGGGTCAGGGGTGTAAGCAATGAGGCACCTGGGTTAAAAGAGGGGAGATGTCTACATTTTTTTTACAGTACATGAGAGTAGGATCCAGTATAGGATGATGAAAATGAGGGACTTTTTTGAGCCATGGAATATTTGAAGGAGAGGATTTAACTGAGTGACCCTCAATAACAGGCCATAGTTTGGTGGCTGGATACCTAGACATGTCCACTATTCTAGCTAAGTGTACTGAGTGATAATAGCTAAGAAAATGAGGGAGTTGAAAACCCCTTATTACAGTAGTCATTATGAAACTGGCATAACTCGCTGGCAGAAGCGCTTTCCAGATCTAAGTGAATCGTCACTTCTAAAGGCACTTCTATATTTTAATACAGTTCTTACAGCCATCACATACCAAGAAATGTTCTTCACATTGTTTTATAGGGTCTATATGTCAACTTCTTCCATTTAATTGGGCTCACTTTTTCCTCAGTTTGCCCAAAATGTGGGACTGTGTATCTATTAAAAAATTCCGGTACCAAATAAAACAACTGGCAATTTTAGAACTAGTAAATTTTCTGTCACTAACCCCTG
The DNA here is from genome assembly GCA_031769625.1 of Taudactylus pleione. Taxonomy (NCBI): domain Eukaryota; kingdom Metazoa; phylum Chordata; class Amphibia; order Anura; family Myobatrachidae; genus Taudactylus; species Taudactylus pleione. The sequence goes on from JAUIMM010000422.1 coordinate 3,653,733, forward strand.
AATGGGCTATTTTTGGAATTTTAACAACAGATTAAAAAACTTCGCCAGTATGTCAAAAATTACTCTTGATACTCTCAGCCGTGGCGAAAAAATGTATACTCCAGTAACGGATACATTCCTCCCCTCCTTCTACACAAATGTTTAAGGAAAAAATTGTTTATACCTTTAAAATGGATTGGATGGAAACATCATTACTCAAAGAACAACGTGTAGATAGATTCTTTGAAATTTGAAAGTCCTTTATTGATACTCTGAACATTTCAATTAAACAACAAATTCATGGTTGTTTTCGAACAACCCTATGATACGAAACTAGAATATATCAATCAGATCCTCCTGTTCACCTTAGATAAAGATTTGTACTACAGATGGGGAAAATGGGGCCACATGTAAACCCTTACCTCCTTTCCTTTCCTTTTTTCTATTCTTCCTTCTTCTTCCTTCTTTTCTTCTTCTCTTTCATTGAAAATATTGCTTGATAATAACTAAAAATTAAACTTCACTGAATACTAACCATTTTTATATGAGAACATTACTTATGTTATTACAATTTTTGTAATTATTATATTTCAAATCTAAATGTCTTATATGATGATTTGATTCTCCTTTCTTTAACAAATATGTTGTTGTATTCATATTTGTAAATGTTACAGATTGTATAACTAAAAGGTTTAAAACCCAAATAAAAACATTTAAAAAAAAAGAAAGTTAGGGAGTTGGAGACCTCCTCTAGTGCGGCTTTGAATATGTAACTTCTATGCTAATCTGGGTCTTCCATAACCCCAGACAAATTTCCCCACCTAACCCTGCAACTCACTAAAAAAGGAAAGTGGGACTAGAATTGGAAGAGCCTGGAATAAATAAAGGATTTTTGGCAAAATATTCATCTTTACATTATTGATCCTACCCAACCAAAGAAAGTCATAATGCTGATCATCACTGGAGGTCAGTTGTAAGCTTAGCTAATTAGGGGGGGGAATTAAGCTGAAAGAGGTTGGAATTATCATTGGTTAAAATTACCCCAAGAGAGCTAAATTGAAATAGGTGCCAATGAAATGGGAAAGTCCTCCACTACAGGACCAGGTGTCAAAATGTTTAAGGGCAAGGAAAGAGGTCACTGGTTTGGAAATGGAAGCCAGAAGGTCATCGGCAAACAATGCCATTTTATATTCTGCATTCCCTATGGGGTTCCTTTGATGTCACCATTTGCCCAAATTGCTCTCATCTGGGCCTCTATGCAGAGTACAAATATTAAAGGGGATAATGGATATCCCTGGCAGCATTTAGAAAGAGGAAGGAACCTGAAGAGCTCCATTAATATGCACTCAAGCAGGGGGAGCACAGTATAAGACAAGTATATGATGGAGACAGTATGGGCCCAGGCCCAAGTGCTCGAGAAGACCCTCCGTTAAACGTCAATCTATTCTTTAAAAAGCCATCTCCACATCAGTGGATAGGAGAACCTTGTGGGACTCATCACGTCTGGCAAAGTGGATGAGGTCAATATTTTTGGTAGTATTATATTTAGCCTCTTTACCAGTGACAAATATCACCTGGTCCTCATGAACTAAGCCAGGAAGGAGAGGCCATATCTGATTGGTGAGAAGTTTGGCGAATAGCTTTAAATCAGTGTTTAAAAGAGAAATCAATCTGTAACTCTAGCACTGGGCAGGATACTTCCAATCTTTAGAGATTATAGAAATATGTGCCTCGAGACTCTGAGGGGAAAAAGTCACAGTGTCAGAAATTGCATTGCATGCCTTCAGGAAGAAGGACATAAGGGAAGCATGATATGCTTTATAATAACTAATTGGGAAGCCATCAGGGCCTGGGGTTTTCCCACTTGGAGTAGCCAACAATGCCGCCTCTAACTTCTCAATGGTAAATGGTTGTTCAAGGGAGAACAGATCCTCCTTAGTAATGCGAGGGAACTCAACAGAATTAAGATAATCCCTGACTGCTTGTTTAAAGCAAGGCTTGTCAAAAGAAGGGTGGGCCTTTCTTAAATTGTAAAAGTTTGTATAATAATTTTGGAAGTCTTCAGCAATTTTCAGGAATGTATGTGCACATTTCCCCCCAGGGTTGTGGATAGAATTAACATATGACTGTACGCTCTGCACTCTCAGTGATCTAGCTAGCATATATCCAGGCTTATTACCCAATAGATAATATTTATGTCTGCATTTCCACATATAGAGCTTGGTCCTGTCGTGGAGGAGCCTGTTAAAGGCCAACCTTGCAGAACATCAGCCGAGAGTATGGACTTGTGGGGCAATTCAAGGCCTTTAATACAGTTGAGAAGTTGCAGTCTCTGGGCTTCCTTTTAGAACTGTGAACCTAGTTGTATACATTTACCTCTGAGCACACTCTGATGCGCCTCCCAGACTGCAACTGGGGACGTATTATGATCATCATTGAGAGAAATGCATTTAGATATAGCAGAGCCAAGTCCATCTTTAAGATGAGGATCATTGATTATTAGTTCATTAAAATGCCCTGTCCATAGGTGGAGAGGCACCAACTGACAGAGGCATAAACTGAGGCATGGTCATGCCAAGTAATATGTCCAAAGGCACTGTGGAGGTAGTATTGTAAAAATCTATGGTCTACAAGGAAATAGTCAATGCGGGGGTATATAGAGTGGGGGCCTAAGTAATAGTAATAATCCTTTATGGTTGGGTGTTGAGTCCTTCATAAATCAACCAACTGGTGTATGTGAAGGAGTTGATGGAATCCACGTTGGTCTCATAGATGGAGGTGAGATGGTATGAGAGAACAATCAAGGGCAGGTACTAAGGACCAATTAAAATCACCCCCAGTATAACATACCCCTATCTCAATGGTTCCAATATGCATAAAATCCTAAAAAAAAACTGTCGCTGGTGATTGGTAAAATATACATTAAGGTGTACTTTTGAGCAAACAACTTAGATTTGAGAACCTGGCATCTTTCCTCCTCCAAGATATGGTGGGAGACTTCCGTGAGTGGTAGCCTATGAGAAAACAAGATAGCCACACCTAAGGACTTGTTAACAGCATTATCATTGTGAAAGACTTGCAGATAATAATAATTACTTAATTTAGGGGAGGCATGTAGCTTGAAATGTGTTTCTTGCAAAAATACAACATCCACCTTTTCAGTTCTGAGCTCTCTGAGTAGAGTTGAATGTTTTTTGGGTATGTGGAGTCCCTTTATATTTAAAGAGCAGAGCTTGATAGCAGAGCCATCAATGGGAGCCATATAGACTAATGTACTATAGGGAGGATACAGGAGACTGCAGTGGCATATACTTACCAGAGAGGTAAATCACAAGGCATTCTCTATAGAAGTCAGGTAGGGTGGCTGGGGGGAGTACGCAGAATGGGAAAAGAGAGAAATTAGTAGAAAAAAAGGAGCAAAGTACAGACAGATTACAGAATTCAGAAAATAGATTAGACACAACATAAATCATCAAGAGTAACCAAAAACTGCTGTTGGACCAGATGAGCAAGGTAATAAATCCCATGGTGCAGAAGGTAGATGCGGTTTCAACCCAACTGGAATAGGATGGCCATGGCCACTGTCAAGAACCATAGAAACAATTTAACAAGAAGTTACAATGGACAAAGTGTTTGGTTAGTAAGCATTACTAATAAAGAAAATAAGAAAACACATTACACACCTAAAGAAGAAAACTTAGGTAGCAATACTAATATAAATAGGGCTGCTCAAGGCTAATACAGAATTTGCAGAAGAAAAACACCTGGTCAAAAAGGAACTAAGACACTTTGATATGAGCATCATATGCACGGAAAACCCTTTGGAGGGAAATGTGAGTTCATCAATCTAACATATGAAACAACTAATAAAATGTGCTGAAAATTAAACAGAACAGTCTCTCATCCAAAAAGAGGAACAAAAAGCTCAGTTAGGAATTAAAACAGTCATCTGGTACCAGCCTCCAAGCAATCAGGGCTTGGGGAAGGAGCACCATGTTGTGACCCAGCACCGTTTGCCATGGTGTACATTGTAGAGACAAATGAGGAGGGTCCAGCCAAGGTGACAGTTGGGTCCAGTCAGCAAGGGATGGCTTAGAAATATCAAGGGCTCTACAGAAATTATCCAAGTCCTCAGGATCTTGAAGAGTGACTTGATGACCCTTGTGTGAAGCCTGGATGCGAAGCCTGGATACTTACTGGGAAGCCCCAATGGAACTATACCTCTCCCATACCTGATACCTTTTTGTTTTAGGGTATTGGTGAGTGGTTTAATCAGGCATCTCTGCAGAGTTTTGCAAGAAGTTTTGAGGAAGATTTGAATTTTTGGACCATTGAACTCAATCTCCTCCATCTTGTGTACTTTACTAAGAATTTCCTCTTGAACCCTGTGATAATGTACATGATAGATAATGTCTCTAGAAGCCTCAGATTGAAGGACTCGAGGATAGAGTGCATAGTGAACCCATATGAAATTTTCCCTAAGCCATGGACCTTAAATCTCAGATTAAAATTACAAAAATGCTCCAATTTCTGCTTGAAACTTTATGTAACTCTAACAAATGAATTCCTGCGGTGACAGAAGTTGATTTTGGTGCTTGATTTTGACACAGTAGTCACAGACATTTATGCCTGTATGAAAAAATCCCTAAGCCCCGGACGTTAAATCCTGGCTAAAAAATAAAATTCCAAAAGTGCCCAATTTCTGTTTGAAACTTTAGGTTCCTCTCACAAATGAATCCCTGCAGTGACAGAAGTAGATTCTGGTACATGGTTTTGATACAGAAGTCACAGACATTTTTACCCGTATGAAAATTTCCCTAAGCCCTGGACCTTAAAACTCGGCCGAAAATGAAAATGTCAAAAGTGCCATAATTTCTGCTTGAAACTTTAGGTACCTCTCCCAAATGAATCTCTGCAGTGACAGAAGTTGTTTCTGCTGCTTGGTTTCAACACAGGAGTCACATACATTTTAACCCCTTGGAAAATTTCCCTAAATCCTGGACCTTAAATCTCGTCTGAAAATTAAAATTTCAAAATTGCCCCAATTTCTACTTGAAACTTTAGGTACCTCTCCCAGATGAATCCCCATGGTGACAGAAGTTGATTCTGGTACATGGTTTTGACACAGAAGTCACAGACATTTTTGCCTGTAGGAAAATTTCCCTAAACCTTGAACTTAAAACTCGGCCGAAAATGAAAATGTCAAAAGTGACCCAATTTCTGCTTGAAAATTTAGGTACCTCTCCCAAATGAATCCACGTGGCAACAGAAGTTGATTCTGGTGCTTTTTTTTTCAAACAGGAGTCACAGGGACATTTTTGCTCATATGAAAAATTCCTTTAGCCGCCAGCTTACCATAAAACTCGTCCGAAAATGAAAATTCCAAAAGTGCCCCAATTTCTGCTTGAAACTTTAGATACTTCTCCCAAATGAATCCCCGGGTAGACAGAAGTTGATTCTGCTATTTGGTTTTGACACAGATGTTGCAGACATTATTGCCCATATTAAAATCTTCCTAAGGCCTGGACTTTAAAACTTGGCTGAAAATTAAAATTCCAAAAGTGCTTCAATTTCTGCTTGAAACTTTAGGTACTGAGTTGCAGATTTGGATTCCCACTGCAGCGCCCCCTGGCATCCCCATGTTGGTGAAATCCTCTGGTACTTGCTGGGACTCAGCCAGCTGTACTGTGCCGTTTCTGGTTGGACCTTGACCTAGTGGCCTAGCACGCCGCCTGAAGCCCTGGGCTTTCCTGCTGGGTGGTCCTCCAGCTGCACATCATCGAGTGCCGTGACTCCCATTCCCGGCCATTCACTAGCCTGTCCAGACACACCAGGCTGCCCACTTCTCTGCAGGGATCTAAGACTAAGCACTCCTGCCTCCTGGAGCACCAATATGCAGCGGAACAATGCTGTGTCCACTTGAGTCATTAATGCTGGTTCGAGGCCAGTGGCTTCACTCCCTCTGCATGCAGGAATCCACTGCAAGGTTCCTTTGTTCTTTATAAGCAGCTTCAAAACTCCAGATAACTGCTATATCTGACAAATATCCTTACAGTTGGTGGTTCCCATGAACCCCCCAGACACTTTCCACCCCTACTGCAGTACCTGTCAGTGCTGCTACGCTTATTACAAGACCTGGACAAGCTGATCAGGGAGGACTCCTGTGGTGGCCATTCTAGGTGTTATCTGCTTATCAGATATTTGCAAGACCATTGGACTGCGGAAGTGCCTTTTGCTCTCCACAGCCTCCTGCCAACCATCTAAATTCCCACTGCGATTTTCTGACCACAGTAAAGAGGACAACCATGTGACTTTCCCTGTCCATATGTCATGCAGCATCCAGATGTTTCGTTAATGTCAGGCCACTGGGAGTCACTGTTTGATGGACCCTAACACTGTGATGTATTTGCAACCTGATGATACCGACCTTGACCCCTGCCATTCTCTGCTGATTTCCTCGTTTGCTACATTATGGTCAGGACTAAAAATCTTCTCAAAATGGTAACACACCTCTTCCAAAGGAGTCCCTGACCCAGGCAGATTTGCAGCCATTCCTGCAATATACCCCAGCCAGGCCTATTAAAGATCTCTCAGAGTGCCCCAAATTCTGCTTGAAACTTTAGGTACCTCCCCCAAATGAATCCCCATGGTGAAAGAAATTGATTCTGGTGCTTAATTTTGACCCAGGAGTCACTCACACTATTGCCCGTATGAAAATTTTCCTTAAAACTTGACCAAAAATGAAAATTTTAAAAGCACCCCAAATTCTGCTTGAAATTTTAGGAACCTCTCCCAAATGAATCTACATAGCAAAATAAGTTGATTCTGGTGCTTAATTTTGACCCAGGAGTCACCCACACTTTTGGCTGTATGAAAATTTCCCTAAGCCGTGGACCTTAAAACTTGGCCAAAAATGAAAATTTTAAAATTGCCTCAAATTCTGCTTGAAACTCGCAAATAGATCCACATAGTGAAAGAAGTTGATTCTGGTGCTTAGTTTGACCAAAGAGTCGCTCACACTATTGCCTGTATGACAATTTCCCTAAGCCATGTACTTTAAAACTTGGCAAAAACTGAAATTTTTAAAAGCGCCCCAAATTCTGCTTGAAACTTTAGGTACCTCTCATAAATGAATCCCCATGGCGAAAGAAGTTGACTCTGGTGCTTAATTTTGACCCAGGAGTCACCCACACTTTTGCCCGTATGAAAATTTCAGTAAGCCACTTGGCCAAAAATGAAAATTTTAAAAGCGCTCCAAATTCTACTTGAAACTTTAGGTACATCTCCCAAATGAATCCCCATGGTGAAAGAAGTTGATTCTGGTGCTAAATTTTGACCCAGGAGTAACTCACAATATTGACCATATGAAAATTACCCTAAGCACTGGACCTTAAAACTGGGGCAAAAATTAAAATTTTAAAAGTGCCCCAAATTCTCCTTGAAACTTTAGGTACCTCTCCCAAATGAATCCCCGTGGTGAAAGAAGTTGATTCTGGTGCTAAATTTTGACCCAGGAGTCACTCACAATAATGACCATATGAAAATTTCCCTAAACCATGGACCTTAAAACTTGTCCAAAGATGAAAACTTTAAAAGTGCCTCAAATTCTCCTTGAAGCTTCAGGTACCTCTCCCAAATAGATCCCCATAGCGAGAAAAGTTGATTCTGGTGCTTAGATTTAACCCAGGAGTCACTCACACTATTGCCTGTGTGAAAATTTCCCTAAGCCATGGACCTTAAAACTGGGCCAAAAATGAAAATTTTAAAAGCGCCTCAAACTCTGCTTGAAACTTTAGGTACCTCTCCCAAATGAATTCCTGTGGCGCAAAAAGTTGATTCTGGTGCTTAATTTTGACCCAGGAGTCACCCACACTATTGCCCGTTTGAAAATTTCCCTAAGCCGCAGACTTTAAAACTGGGCCAAAAATGAAAATGTTAAAAGCGCCCCAAATTCTGCTTGAAACTTTAGGTACCTCTCCCAAATGAATTCCTGTGGCAAAAGAAGTTGATTCTGGTGCTTAATTTTGACCCAGGAGTCACCCATACTATTGACCGCATGAAAATTTCCCTAAGCCACGGACCTTAAAACTTGGCCAAAAATGACAATTTTAAAAGCGCCCCAAATTCTGCTTGAAACTTTAGGTACCTATTCCAAATGAATCCCTGTGGCGAAAGAAGTTGATTCTGGTGCTAAATTTTGACCCAGGAGTCACTCACAATAATGACCATATGAAAATTTCCCTAAGCCGTGGTCCTTAAAACTGGTCCAAAAATTTAAATTTTAAAAGCGCCCCAGATTCTGCTTGAAACTTTAGGTACTTCTCCAAAATGAATCCCCATGGTGAAAGAATATGCATCTTTTATTAAAACTTGCAACATAAAAGATATAAATATACAATAAATACATAAATAAATAAATAGAATATATACATAATAATCAAATAAACATAGGTATACATAATATTCCATCATATTACGTCCCAAAAACCAAAACAATACTATCTAACCCATACCAGAGAAAAGTAAGCAAGGATTTTAAAAATAACATTGCCTACTTTAAACTCAACTACCTACTTTAGCATAACTACCAACTTATCTAATACTACCCTCCACCATTACACACCACCTTCAGGTAGATGTATGCAAAACCTTCTCATAAAAAAATAGAATTTGGGGAAAAAAACTACAGAAAGTATTAGGAGAAAGAAACCCAGCTGAACAAGGAAAACCTTCAACTACCCACTCAAGGGGGTTTCAACTGGCCCCACCAACGTGACTAGTTGACAGCATCCAACCTTCCCTTATCCAGATCCATCATCCTCTTCACCTCTTGCAGAATCATACCCACCACCACCACATCACAGGGGAGGATTTTCCTTTGAATGGATACCTGACACCGTGCATTCCATGTATGATGCCTAACTGCTAAACTAACTAGGAAAATTGGGGTCAAATTAAATCCACGGAACCTTCTGACTACCCCATAAGCCCACTCATGGTAACTAAGACCTGAAAGGTATGGAATACCAATGGCCTTTGATACCTCCTCATAAACTTTTACATTGAAGGGACACTCAAGCAGGAAGTGGACCATTGTCTCCTCCACCCCTGGACATTCCTCCCGTGGACAACCACGTTCACTGGCACTCCACCACCTGAGGTTCCCTCCAACATAAAGCCTTCAATGAAAAGTGAGCCAGGCAATATCTTTGAACTTCGATGGTATCCTCTGTAAATTTAACAAAGCTAAACCAGCTGAAGCAACATTACCTGGGCAGTCCCTCAGTGACAGCAGGACATGAAAGTGAGTCTGCAAAATTCTTTTCTCCAACTCCCTCCTAGAAAAGTTTTTGACTTCACTCACTCCCACACCATATCGCTTTATCACTTTCAAGCACTGGATGATGTAGATCGGGAGGTAACCATGCCGAATCCGAAAACTTCTCACTTGGCCTCCATCTGTCCAAAACCTGAGGAAGGGGAACACCCATGGTCTGAATCCCTCTACCCACCGAGGAGGAGTATCAAAAAACATACTCCCAATGTTAAGCTTTAAAAAAGCAGCAACAAAAAAGATCACAGGGTTTACCATACCTAAACCCCCATCTTTCCTCGGTCTGTAGGTGATACCTCTCTTCACTATATTGATCCTATTCTTCCACAACAACAGGAAGAATAAGGAATTCAATCTGGACCACATAGATTGGGGAAAAAAGCACACGTAACTGACATACAAAAAAATCGGAATCAGATAAGTTTTGCACAAGTCAACCCTTTCCCTCAAAGATAATTTCCATCTTTTCCAGCTCTCCACCTTCTTAGTAGCATCTTCCAGCTTCTGATTACAATTTAGGGAGGCATAGTCTCCATGATCGAATTTGATACCTAAAATTTTGATCTGATCGCTGACCTGAGGGAAGCTGTCCGGAAGGGAGAAATGCTCGCCTTCCTCCCCCATCCAGAAAACATCAAACTTTTCCCGGTTTACTCTAGAGCACGAGGCTTCAGAGTATTCGCAATTGAGATGTTCCATGTCACGGGCCTCCACCAGTGAGGACAGAACCACCGTGACATCATCCGCATATACCTATACTGCAAACTCTGGACTCAGCTGCACCCCCCTACAGTCCCACACTCTACCATTCTGATGAAGGGATCAATTGCAAAGACATATAGGAGAGGGCTCAGGGGTCAACCCTGATGAATCCCTGAGCCTACACCAAAGGTAGGAACCACCCACCCATTTACCAGTGGGAAGCTTTCAGCCATACGATATATAATTTGCAGGAAATTTACCACTCTCTCTGGAAGACCATACCATTTCAGTAGGGCCCAAAGGTACTCATGATTCACTCGGTCAAAGGCCTTAGACTGATCCAATGCCAGTAGATACTTTCTCCACTTCTCAGCCCTGCACCGCTCAATGGCCTCCCGGACACCAAGTACAGCACTAAAGGTGCTACGACCCTTCACAGTACAGTGCTGAGAAGGTGAAAGCAATAACTCAGAAAATTCTGAAAGCCTATTAAACAGTACTTTTGCCAGAATCTTCCTGTACGTATTAAGAAGGGCTATGGGGTGCCAATTCTCAATATAAGACGAATCCTTTCCTTTAGACCAGTGTTGGCTAACCTTGACACTCCAGCTGTTGTGGAACTATATATCCCAGCATGCCCTGCCACAGTTTTAGCATGTCCTAATAGCAAAACTGTAGCAGTGCATGCTGGGTTATGTAGTTCCATAACAGCTGGAGTTAAATACTTCCACTAGGTGAGGAGTCAGGTGGTCGATAAAGATCTTATAAAACTCAGATGTTAATCCATCCGGTCCTGGTGGCTTTTTGGGGTTTAACCCCATTATCGCTTTCCTAACTTCCTTTGCAGTTATATCACTTGCCAAAGAGTCAAGAGAGGTACCCTGAGGACTCAGACCAGGGGTTCCCCTCAGAAATTCCTTCATCCTTTCTCTGATAAGTGGCTGCTCAGACAGAAGATCAGAATAATAGGACACAATAACACCCAGAATGCCCCTCTTATCAATATGAAGGACACCCTATCTGTCTACCAGTCTTCTGACTTGTTTGGCATCGACCGACCTCCTACAGCTCTGTTAGGGATCTGGCGAGTGGTACAGATCTGCCCAGCTATTTTGTTGCTCATGGCGTGGCATGCAGATCTTTGAGTCGCGCCATGGAATTGTGGCATACTGTTGTATTCTTCAATGAAGGATACGCTATGGCATGTAATACAGCGCTTAACCGCTGGGTGGCAAGTGCTCCACTGTTGTAATTTGTACTAAATGCCATACTGTTAAACTTAAATTGGATGGATATCACATTCACAGCATTTGCATGTTCGCACAACCAATATTTTTAATGTCACATACTGTACATACAGTAAGCTCTTATAACAGGATGCAAATCAGTACACATACAGTATTGTACATAACTGAACAGTAGTGAAGTTGTCCGAGTTGTTATCACGGTATAACCGATACTGTAGATTAATGAGATGCACGCACAGCTTTCAATGAGATGGGATGAATTATGACAATTTTTTTATAATTAAAAACAGCAGTGGGAGGAGTGCACAAGGATGAGGCCACTCTGTGCAGTTCTTAATTTACTGTAGCTGGCATGTGGGCTAGTGGTTAGGTGATCGCTTTGCAAGTATTATGGTCCCGGGTTCCATCCTTGGAAAAGAATATATATTTTTTTTGGCACTGTTGGCTCTGGACACTATAGTGAAACTACTGTAGTAGAGTTGTACTGTAATACTGTAGTGTTGTTGTTTAAAAGGCTGCTTAAAAGTAAGACATTACAAACTGATTGTGTGTTTAAAAAGTGCAAAACTTTCATCAATGTCTGCGCTGTGGTGGCTGTCAGCTACGAGGGGTTGCAATGGGATTTCTTGTGCATGCCCAGTGGAGGGGTTACAATGGGATCTGTGGCACCAAGCCATACTGTACGCCATGTAGCTCTATGCCATGGCGTATGGAAGATCATCACTGTGCATGCGCAGTTGTCTGTATTACTACAGTACTGTATGGTATGCTGTTGAATTTTCACCCTTGAGCCACTCTGCGCTGTCCAAGACTTGTACACAATAGTCATTTCATGACTTCAGAAACTGCTACAGTAGTGGGCTCTGTTTGAGAGGGAAGCCTCTAAATTACAAACTGACTGTGCGTTTAAAACATGAATTTTGCACCACTCTCTGCGCTGTCCCAGACTTGGACACAATAGTGATTTCTGTATTACAAACTGACTGTGCGTTTAAAGTGCAAAATATCATTACACTGCAAATTTGCGACAATGTATATGCTGTTCCAGCTTTGCACACTATAGTGACTTCTCTTGAGCAGTGACTGGAAGTGGGTTCTGTCTGAGAGACAGCTCTGTGTATTCCAAACTGATTGTGCATTTAAAGTGCAAAATAGCATTACACCGCAAACTTGCGACAATGTCGATGCTGTTCCAACCTTGGACCATATAGTGAGAGAGCTCTCTGTATTACACAGTTGGTGCTATGGTGGCTGTCAGCCATCTCCGATGGGTTAGAAATGGCATCTCTGGTGGGCGCATGCCCAGTAGGATGGTTGCAATGGGATTTCTGGTGCATGCCCAGTGGGTCGAGAGTCATACACAGTGCATCAGGTCCGTTTCCCCAAAGCAAGCAAGAGCCTCTCATTACCATAATAAAGGATGCTTTTTTAATCCATTTACTGTAAGCAGTCAGCTCTGCCCTTGTCTCCTGAAAAAGGCTAAGAATAGTGACCATTGCCAAGGACACCATCCCCCATCTGCAAGGACAACTAGTGTGCCACTATGAATGTGTCTGTACTGTATATTAAAAACTGATGGTGCAGTTGAAATTTGCACCACTGTCTATGCTGTCCCAGACTTGGACAAAATGGTGATTTCATAACTTCAAAAACTGGTAGTAAATGGGCTCTGTACAGTATGAGAGAGAGGTCTCTGTATTACAAACTGACTGTGCATTAAAAGCGCAAAATAGCATTACACTGCAAACTTGCAACAATATATAGATGCTGTTTCAGCCTTGCACACTATAGGGACTTCTCTTGAGCAGAGACTAAGAGTGGGCTCTGTCTGTGAAATGCACAATCAGTCTGTATTACAAACTGATTGTGCATTTAAAGCGCAAAATCGCGTTACACTGCAAACTTGCGACAATGTCGATGCTGTTCCAACCTTGGACACTATAGTGATTTCTCATGTCCAGTAAGTGGTAGTGGGATCTGTGTGAGAGAGAGCTCTCTGTATTACATGGTTGGTGCTATGGTGGCTGTCAGCCATCTCCGATGGGTTAGAAATGGCATCTCTGGCAGGCGCATGCCCAGTAGGAGGGTATGTATGTCAATACCTGTATATGTTGGTATAAATGACAAATTGTAGCCTTCCAGGATTCGATCACTGGATGCCCACACTGCTTTGCCCAAACACCACACCACAGACACCTGCCGTAATGACTGACGCACCTGTGTGTAATGAATTAGCGTTGTGCATCATGCTCTACGTGTGTAGGTATACTGGCGGCCAGAAGAGAGAGGAAGTTTTCTCCAGGCGAGCTCTTTCTCTTGGTCAAGTGTAGAGACCAGCCATTCTCTACCAACCAAAAGAAAGAGCTCGCTTACAGGAGAGCCAGAAGGGAGATATTGGCAAAATATTGCCGCTGCCGGACCATCCGGGCCCTGCAACGGCGGTGGTCTGACCTGTTGCACAGGGATTTGCCTCAGCTACGCCGAATAAGAAGGCGTCTCCAGCGTA
>JAUIMM010000422.1:3680000-3682500 GCA_031769625.1 Taudactylus pleione
TCACTCTTTCTCTCTCCCTTTCTCTTTCTTTCTCTCTCTATATTTCTCTCTCTCTCTTTTTTTCAATCTCCCCCTCTTCTCTCTCTCCCTCTATATATCTCTCTCTTTCTCTCTATTTCTTTCACTCTCTCCCTCTTTCTCTCTCCCTCTCTCTCCCTCTCTCTTTCTTCTCTCTCTTTTTCTCTCTCTCTCTCTTTCTCTCCTCCCCCCTCTCTCTTTTTCTCTCTCTCCCTCCCCCTTTCTCTCTTTTCTCTCTCTACCTCTTTCTCTCTCTCTCTTTCTCTGTCTCTCTGTTTCTTTCCCTTTCTCTCCCTCTCTCTTTCTTTCTCTCTCTCTTTCTCTCTCTCTCTTTCTTTCCCTCTCTCTGCCTCTCCCCCTCTCTCTCTCCCTCTTCCTCTCTCTCTCTCCTTCTTTCTCTCTCTCTCCCTCTCTCTCGCTTTTTCTCTCTCCCTCTCCCTCTCTATCCCTCTCTCTATCTTTCTCTCTATTTCTCTCTCTCTCTTTTTCTCTCTCACACTTTTTCTCTCTCTCCCCCTCTTTCTCTCTCTCTTTTTCTCTTTCTCCCTCTCTCTCTCTTTCTTTCTCTCTCCCCCTCTCTCTCTCACTTTTCTCTCTCTCTCTCTTTCTCTCTATCCCTCTCTCTCTCTCACTCCCTCTCTCCCCCTTTCTCTCTCTCACTCTCTTTCTCTCTTTCTCTTTCTTTCCCTCCCTGCCCCCCTCTCTCTCTCTTTCTCTCTTTCTCTCTCTGTCTTTTTTTCTCTCTCCTCTTTCTTTATCAATCTCTCTTTCTTTCCCTCTCTCTCCCTCTCCCTCTCTCTCTCCCTCTCCCTCTCTATACCTCTCTCTTCTTTCTCTCTCTTTCTCTCTCTCTTTTTTTCTCTCTCCCTCTTTCACTCTCTCCCTCTCTTTCTCTTTCTCCCTCTCTTTCCCTCTCTCTCTCTCCCTCTCTCTCCCTCTCTCTTTCTTTATCTCTCTCTTTCTCGCTCTCTTTCTCTCTATCCCTCTTTCTCTCTCTCTCCCTCTTTTTCTCTCTCTCTCTCTTTCTGTCTCTCTCTCTTTCTCTTTTTCTCTCTCTCCCTCTCTTTCTCTCTCACTCCCTCTTTTTCTCTCTCCCTCTTCTCTCTCTCTTTCTCTCTCTCTCTCTCTTTCTCTCTCTTTCTTTCTCTCCCTCCCCCCTCTCTTTTTCTCTCTCTCTCCCTCTTTTTCTCTCTCTCTTTCTCTGTCTCTCTATTTCTTTCCCTTTCTCTCCCTCTCTGTCTCTCTCCCTCTCTCTTTCTTTCTCGCTCTCTTTCGCTTTCTTTCTTTCCCTCTCTCTCCCTCTCTCTCTATACTTCTTTCTCTCTCTCTCCCTCTCTCTCTCTTTTTCTCTCGCCCTCTCTATCCCTTTCTCTTTCTTTCTCTCTCTCTCTCTCTTTTTTTCTATCTCCCTCTTTCACTCTCTCCCAATTTCTCTTTGTCCCTTTCTTTCTCTCTCTTTCTTTCACTCTCTTTCCCTCTCTCTCTCCCTCTCTCTCCCTCTCTCTTTTTTTATCTCTCTCTTTCTCTCTCTCTTTCTCTCTATCCCTCTTCTCTCTCTCTCTCCCTCTTTTTCTCTCTCTCTCTCTGTCTCTCTCGCTTTTTCTCTCTCCCTCTCTTTCTCTCTCTATCTCTCTCTCTCTCCCTCTCTCTTTTTCTCTCTCACTCTTTCTCTCTCTCTCTCTTTCTCTCTCTCTCTTTCTTTCTCTCCCTCCCTCCCCCTTCTCTCTTTTTCTTTCTCTCCCTCTTTCTCTCTCTCTCTTTCTCTGTCTCTCTATTTCTTTCCATTTCACTCCCTCTCTTGTCTCTCTCCCTCTCTCTTTCTTTCTCTCTCTCTATCTCTCTCTCTTTCTTTCCCTCTCTCTCCCTCTCCCCTCTCTCTCTATACTTCTTTCTCTCTCTCCCTCTCTCTTTCTTTATCTCTCTTTTCTCTCTCTCTTTCTCTCTATCCCTCTTTCTCTCTCTCCCCTCTTTTTTTTTCTCTCTCTCTCTTTCTGTCTCTCTCTCTCTCTCTTTCTTTCTCTTCCTCTTTCTCTTGCTCAATTTTCTCTCTCTCTATATCTCTCTCCCTCTTTCTCTCTCTCTTTCTTTCCCTCTCTCTCTCTTTTTTTCTCTCTCTCTTTTTTCTCTCTCTCCCAATGCATCTCCAACCTCTTCTCCTTACACAATAATTATTTCTGTCCATGTGTTTTTAAGTAGAAAACATTGAAGAGCCTCATCTCTCCCAAGTCGAGGAGGAGGACACAGACTCCCCTCCCCAGCCAAGTAAGTACTGTGTACAGTAGTATACTGTAGGACATTTTATTTTAATACTGTAATACAGTACAGTATATACTGTTGTAATGTTACAGTTGAGTATGTTTACCCTCTACTTTCCACTGAGAACTGTACATTACTGTATTATTCTTTTCTTTATGCAGAACAACTCCATATACTGATAGTGGAGCTGGAGAGCAGCGAATCCAGTAAACCTTAAACTTTCATT